>OX345648.1:4500980-4788480 GCA_947044365.1 Petrosia ficiformis
TATATACATTAAACCCCGTGGAAAGCAATTATAGGGATGGCCCTACAGGCCATAAAAATATATACATAGATAACATATATACATACATGCATAGAGAAATAGATACATAGAGGTACATAGATAAATAGATACATAGAGGTGCATAGATAAATAGATAAATTAACAGCTAGACAGACAGATACTTGTCATACACAATGTAACTCATATAATATTATCAATTTTTCAGTTCAGTCGTACTATTGGTTTTGTCAACTTCACTAAAGGAGATAGAGTTATACCATACAGATTTTGTGACTTCTTTGATGAGGTGAGTCACAAGTCTTCCCCTCACCTACTTCATTCTATTGTTTCATCTCTAATTCACATCCTCCTCCTCATTCTCCTTCTCCTCTTCTCCTCTTTCTTCTCCTTCTCCTCCTCCTCACTTCTCTCATTTCTCTCCTCTTAATATCACAGCTTGTTGATGAATATTGCAGTCAATTTGATTTTTTAACTCTCGAGAGACTTTGTTCGAATCATGTTATTAACTCACTTGCTGACAGAATGATAAAATTGGTAACTACACATGTAACTCACAAAACAATATTATACCCTGGTTATCACCAAAACACCCTCAAAATGTTTCAGGAGTGGAGAAAAATTTAAGAAAATCAATAATACTCCTTACTTCATATTAGAGCATACTACAATGTATAATCCATTCTATGCAATAATATCTTAAGTCTGCTTTCAATTGTGTGTACTAATTTTAGCGACTAACGTAATAATCACTAAAATTAATCCATGCTAAATCTATGTATTTAAAAATCTGTAAATTTAATGGACACAATTAATAATAAGCTTAAGGTATATGATTTCCAGTATTTAATTTTGGGATAGTCAACTCTGGCTTTGAGCCTTCAATTACATGTGCATGTATATACTTGTGTTGTTTTAGTTAACTAAACTATAACTAAATTACAAGTGTACTGCAAACTGAAAAATTGGGCACTTTTATTTAGTTAACTAAACTAAAACCTTTTTAGTAAGCCTAACATTGTTTTAGTTATTTAACTATAACTACATGTATAACTAAAATTGTGATAAACCAGTCATACTATAACTAAAAATGCTCATTATTGTCAAACTAAAATAACACCTGTATGTATACATTCTTCTTCAGCTTCCTCCATCAGTTCAAAATGGAGGTGAATACTCGTATAAACAACAGTCAATGGCTGTCTTAGGAGAGGGATCAGCACAGTGCAGGTTTCCAGAAATCAAAGTAGAGGAATTTAAATCTATTGCTGAAGATCTGGAGCTAAGATGGAAAGGACAAGAACGTGATTCACCAGTCCAAGCAATGAGGTATGAATTTAATATGACATTGTTGTATACGTATGCCAGATATTGCATTCATATTTACATGTACATGTACATACGTATTAATGTTGTTTACTACAATGTATAACAATAACTACAACCCCTTTTTGTAAGGCATTGAAGTAACTATTAACTAACTAAAATGAAAACTTGCCAATAATGGGCACTTTTAATTAGTTAACTAAGCTAAAGGTTTGAAAAACTAGATATATACATTTATATGTATATGTATCAGACATGGGGCAAGCACTTTGTAAAGTGCTTGAAGCACAAGTTCAAGCACTTCCAAAAGGGCTTGAAACACAAGTACAAGCACATGTGCTTTATAAAGAAAGTGCTTGAAGCACAATTTCAAGCACTTGCAAAGGGCTTAAAGCACAAACACAAGCACTTTTTGAGCGAGTATATATTTCCTAGCTTCAGTTACAGAAACAGAATGAATGCTAAATCTTTTATTAAATTTTATTGTAAATATTTATTGTTACATGTTATGAACATAAGTTTAAAAAATGTAGTGTCAGCAAGTCGGCACCTTTCCGGCCTAAACACTTTCCCTGCTATGCTAAATACCCTTTCAACTATACATATTGATTACCAGTTTTATGATTTAAAATATATAAAGCACTTCAAGCCTTTGTGCTTGAAAGTGTTTATAATGTGCTTAAAAGCACTAACGCTATAATGTGCTTAAGAAGCACAAGTGCTTGTGGCAGAAAAGTGCTTGAAAGCACCTCCAAGCACTTCAAAAAATATGCTTAAAATGCTTTCAAGCACAAGCACTCCAGTGCTTGCCCCATGTCTGATATGTATGTACTGTATACGTACATGTATAGGGAGCATACGAATTAAATGTACATGTACATATATATTTCTTTCTTTCTTTCTTTCCTGATAATATCAAGTATATATGTACATTTGTATATTATGTACTATGTACATGTAGGGAGTGTATATGTCATGAATTACATGTACATGTACATATATGTACATTTGTATATTATGTACTATGTACATGTAAGGAGTGTATATGTCATGAATTAAATGTACATGTACATACATGTACATTTGTACATGTACATGTGGCGAATGTATACATGTATGTCATAGGAATTAAATGTACATGTACACACATGTACATGAATGTTAGTTGTAGTGTTTCGTTATCCATTATTTATTAATCTTTTTATCATTACATCAAAACTTCATTTTATCTTTATAACAGTAATGTTCCTCTTCTACAATCTCCTGGAAGCAAAGAACCCTCACAATTATCACTAACACGATCACTAACACGATCTTCAAGTTCCGTACTCAAAGATGTGGATACGTTAAACAAATTTCTTGATGCTGTATTTAGCAGTCGAATATTAGAAGCCAGGAAATATTTTCCAACTGTGACTCTGTCGCTAAGAGCTAATACAACTGTACATCTGTTTGTACCTGAGCTGGTGAATCGATTAATTAAAAATGGTGCATTTTTAACTTCAGATCAATTTGAGGTTTTAGTTAGAGTTATGAATATCGTATTGATGAACGAGAAAATGGCAGTTCAGATTCTACCATTAACAACTGTGATTTATCAAGTATGTGTGTGTGCGTTGATGTATCTGTCTGCCCCATGCATATACACTATATGTTTTAAGTTACTCTGGATCCACACAGGGTGTATACATATATATATATATATATATATATATATATATATAATATTATATGTCTATGTCTGTGTATATCTTTGTGTCTGTGTTTCTATGACTGCGTCATTGTGTGTTCTTGTGTCTATATCTGGGTATATACATTACATATACATGTATATACATCTGTATATATCTCACTGTCCTTCAGGAGGTACAACCTGGTGTCAGTCAATACATATATACATGCCTACAAACTCATCAGTTATGGAGTAATGTTGATTTTTGGTGTAATGCTCTCTACCATGCTGTCCAAGCTGAGTTAGTCAGAGTATATGCCGAGGCATTCATTCCTTATGGAAGAAGTAGCTCATTTGGTAGACAAAATCGTATTGAAGGTGAGATAGAATTGTTTCATTCTATCAAACGAAACAATTGAAATACATGTACATGTGTACATTACAGTACTACTGAGCAGGTACTGTACTGTACTATACTGTTTAAGTATGTTAGATACACATGTAGTACTACTGAGCAGGTACTGGTACTGTACTATACCGTTTAAGTATGTTAGATACACATGTAGTACTACTGAGCAGGTACTGTACTGTACTATACTGTTTAAGTATGTTAGATACACATGTAGTACTACTGAGCAGGTACTGTACTGTACTATACTGTTTAAGTATGTTAGATACACATGTAGTACTACTGAGCAGGTACTGTACTGTACTATACTGTTTAAGTATGTTAGATACACATGTAGTACTACTGAGCAGGTACTGTACTGTACTATACTGTTTAAGTATGTTAGATACACATGTAGTACTAGTGAGCAGGTACTGGTACTGTACTATACTGTTTAAGTATGTTAGATACACATGTAGTACTACTGAGCAGGTACTGTACTGCACTATACTGTTTAAGTATGTTAGATACACATGTAGTACTATATACTGAGCAGGTACTGTACTGTACTATACTGTTTAAGTATGTTAGATACACATGTAGTACTACTGAGCAGGTACTGGTACTGTACTATACTGTTTAAGTATGTTAGATACACATGTAGTACTACTGAGCAGGTACTGTACTGTACTATACTGTTTAAGTATGTTAGATACACATGTAGTACTATATACTGAGCAGGTACTGTACTGTACTATACTGTTTAAGTATGTTAGATACACATGTAGTACTACTGAGCAGGTACTGGTACTGTACTATACTGTTTAAGTATGTTAGATACACATGTAGTACTACTGAGCAGGTACTGTACTGTACTATACTGTTTAAGTATGTTAGATACACATGTAGTACTACTGAGCAGGTACTGGTACTGTACTATACTGTTTAAGTATTTTAGATACACATGTAGTACTACTGAGCAGGTACTGTACTGTACTATACTGTTTAAGTATGTTAGATACACATGTAGTACTACTGAGCAGGTACTGTACTGTACTATACTGTTTAAGTATGTTAGATACACATGTAGTACTACTGAGCAGGTACTGTACTGTACTATACTGTTTAAGTATGTTAGATACACATTAATGTTGTTTTAGTATAATAGTTATTGTTATAGTTGATTAAGCAAAATAATATTAGGCTAAGGTAACTAACTAAAAGTCCCCCATTATTAGTGATTTTTGATGGTTTTTAATTAAGTAAAAAGTCAAAATACTTTACTAGATTGTAAACATATCCTCTGGGGAAACATACTTCCACACACCCCCTAGCAGCAGTAATGATCTCCTCATCATAAAAGGGTCTCCTCTTAGCTAAAGGAGGTGACCCATCCAAAAATTACACCGTCCCCATTGAGGGAGTGGCCTTCTCTTGGCCAGGTGAGTTATGATCACCAGAAACCTTTTTTAATTAGTCAAATTATTTGGTTTCTATGAATCTAAACTACTAAGCTCACTAGCCTAGCTTATATAGATCAGTGTGAGTGATGTTATTGTGGGTTTACTACAAAGTAGCATTATTGACGTAATATTATCTCAATTACATCCGCTTGCTCAGTAGTTGCGTAATAACCAATTTTAAACAATATAGTATAGTACGGTATGTACCTGCCCAGTAGTACTATACAGTATACTACAGTACAGTATATTACCTGCCCAGTAGTATTACATGTATATTAGTGTTGTTTTAGCTAAAACCCCTTTAGTAATGGCTTCTAGGATCCCAGAAGGCTTGTAGCTTATTAGCTTGCTGTGGAGAGGTCCAGCCCCACAACAACATTCTGAAACAGTCAGAAGATGAATGATAGTCATTTTATGATAATTATCATTGAAATAGATGTTAATAATCTGAATAACCAACCAGGTAGATATGTAGAGAAAGACAAAAATCCCAAAAAATCTGTGATTTGAACCCAGGACCTTCTGACCATCAGTCGAATGCTCTATCAATTAAGCCACTGGAGCCAGGTTGAGAAAAAGCATTTCATAGACAATGTCTACTACTTAGGTGCAGGCAAATTCAGCTGAGTGTCTCTCCTTAAACTGTTTCACTGGTCAATTAATGCCATGTATGTGCTATCATTGAGATTACTCTTATTATACTGTACATGTAAATGCAATGGTCAAACATACTACATGTAATTACTGTACTATAGTATACTGTTCAGGTATGGTAGATATGTTAGATATGCAGTACTACTGAGCAGGTACTACTGTACATACTGTACCATACTATACTATACTATTTAAAAATTGGTTATTAAGCAACTACTGAGCAGGTAATATACTGTACTATACTGTATTCTACTGTGTACTACACTGTACATACTGTACTATACTATACTATTTATAAATTGGTTATTATGCAACTACTGAGCAGGTAATATACTGTACTATACTGCATTGTACTGTCTACTACACTGTATATACTGTACTATACTGCATTGTACTGTGTACTACACTGTATATACTGTACTATACTGTATTCTACTGTGTAATACACTGTACATACTGTACTGTACTATACTATTTATAAATTGGTTATTACGCAACTACTGAGCAGGTAATATACTGTACTATACTGCATTCTACTGTGTACTACACTGTACATACTGTACTATACTATACTATTTATAAATTGGTTATTACGCAACTACCGAGCAGGTTATATACTGTACTATACTGCATTCTACTGTGTACTACACTGTACATACTGTACTGTACTATACTATTTATAAATTGGTTATTAAGCAACTACTGAGCAGGTAATATACTGTACTATACTGTATTCTACTGTGTAATACACTGTACATGCTGTACTATACATTTAAAATTGGTTATTACGCAACTACTGAGCAGCGGAAGCAATTGGGATAATACTACGTCAATAATGCTACTTTGTAGTAAACCCACAATAACATCACTCACACTGATCTATATAAGCTAGGCTAGTGAGCTTAGTAGTAGTGAGTTAGAGGTTACTGGTGATTATAACTCACCTGGCCAAGCAAAGGCCAAGAGAAAGCCTCTTTCTCAAAAAGGACGGAATTTTTGAATGGGTCTCCTCCTTTAGGAGTTAGATCCTGTTATTTTCATTATGATGAGGAGATTATAATTCCTGCTAAGGGCTGTGTGGAAGTACATGTATGTTTCCCCAGGATACATTTACAATTTAGGTGGCTTCTGGGACCCCAGAAGGCTTTTAGCTTATGATAACGAACATTATAACATTCTCCTGCTGTCATCATAGTTAATATTTAGTAAACATTGAGGGGGAAAAATTCAATCCCCCAAACCCTGTCGATAGCTGGTATGAACTCTAAACTATTCTTGATCAATAAGCATTCAGTGGAGTGCCAAAATGTTCAGCGCTCCCCACGTGTATTCCCAGGGATGTGGAAATAGTGAACCAATTGCTGGACATTTTGGTCTATTTTCAACACTCTTGTCCTGCTCTCCATATACTTTGTGTACAGTTTAGTTCAGTTTATTAGATTTATCGAACAATATGCTGCGTGCCTGGCTGTTTCCACATCACTTTCTATTCCTGGTTAGTTTTAAGCCTGGTTTGCATATACAGTGTCCATATAGTACAGTCTTATAGTTTACAGCACTATACTGTACTATACTGTATTATACTGTATTATACTGTACTATACTGTACAGTAGTATACTGTACTATACTGTACTGTACTGCACTGTAATGTACTGTACTATACTGTACTATACTGTACTATACTGTACTATACTATACTGTGCTGTGCTATGCTGTACTATACTGTAATATATTATACTGTACTGTACTGTACTATACTGTACTATACTGTACTATACTGTACTATACTATACTGTGCTGTACTATACTGTACTATACTGTACTATACTGTACTATATTATACTGTACTGTACTGTACTGTACTGCACTGTACTATACTATACTGTACTATACTGTACTATACTGTGCTATATACTGCAGTGACGATATTCATTATACTCCCACATAGTGTTTATATGGTACTGTTTAAATGTGTTACTAGTCAACTGTGAATATAATTTTGATATTCATGATATTTGATTATTCCATATAAGGATAAACAATGTCATTACTTACTAAACCCACAATAACCTCAGCCATACTAACCTTTATAAGCCAGGCCTGGTGAGCTTAATTAGCTAACATCCAGAAACCATCAATTTGACTAAAGAGGTGTCCTCATTGGTCCGGAGGTTTCTGGTTATCACTTACCTGGCCCTTTGGCTTCCCTCAGGGGATTGCCAGGGCGTAATTTTTGGGTGTGGGGTCACCTCCTTTGTTGAGAAGGAGGAGACCCTTTTATTTCTTAATATTAATACTAGTTGGATGATACCAGAAGGTTAATACAATACTGATTAGTTGGGACTCGTGTGATCATGGGTGTGGAAACATTAAACCAACTGCCGGACATTTTGACCTACTTTCACCACTCTTGTCCTGTTCCCCATATACTTTGTATACAGTTTAGTTTCAATTTACCGGACATTCACTAGATTTATCGGACAATGTCCTGCATGACTGGCTGTTTCCACACCACTAGTAGTGATTACTTAAATGACTACTTTAGTTGTCAGAAGTAATTAATTATTCATTTCTGATTGTTACTGATGATGTACATAGCTGATTTCATGCTTCTAATTGCAGCTGCTATACAGAGCAGCTAGACTAGCAAACTCGCTACTCGCTACGCATGACCAGACTGCTATGTGGTTTATATATGCACATGTGCTAAGTAATCACTTCTCTTATTTTGATACCGAACATAATAATCGATTA
Organism: Petrosia ficiformis; assembly: GCA_947044365.1. Taxonomy (NCBI): domain Eukaryota; kingdom Metazoa; phylum Porifera; class Demospongiae; order Haplosclerida; family Petrosiidae; genus Petrosia; species Petrosia ficiformis. The sequence goes on from OX345648.1 coordinate 4,509,257, forward strand.
GTAATTGATATTGTAATAATATCTATTATGTACATAATTATTTTTCGATAGCTTCACTAATTAATACAGTATTCAGATATCATACTACTAATCGTACCTTCACTATTCCTTCCAAGTGGAGTGTATATTATTACTTAGCACACAAAGATGGCAGAATGTCAAGTAGAAGCAGTCATTTATGACTTAGGATATGATATGGGCTTTGTACTGGGGGGAGGAGGAGGAACAATTGATCAATGTGAATCACACTGCTCCCTGGGGAGTGTGGGAAAGGAAATTAGAAACTTTTGGGCCTTCAGAGTTTGCTTCTGGTAGCTTTTGGCTCCAGATTATACAATTTCAATGTTCTGTATCCTCACTGCTACGTATGTAAAATTTCAATAGATCATTTTGAGAAATCATGTACTATAGTATGTATAATGTCCTCACAGTCTAATTCTGAAGTTACTGTGAAACTTATACATGTATATAGTTAGACTGTGGTTTTGCTCAAAAGAAACCGAGTTACTGTACTTCAATTATTATTGATTAATATTTAATTAATTATGAATTATTTATTAAATTAGAAGCAATAGAGGAAGATGATTATTTAGTGGAATTAGAGGAACAAGAGAAAAATAATGAAGTCAATATCGGGGAGATTACTCTGAGGCATCGTCAACGAATACAGACAGTTGCACCCAATGTGGCTCGTACTACAGCTCGGCGTGTAGCACTAAGCAAGAATGCTCGTATGAGGATCAGAGCTAGTATGACAATACCTGGAGCTTCAGAAGGGGTGTTACCCCCAAATGCGAAACCTGTAACTGCACAAGAAGCACTTCATCATTTGGCCAAAAGGGTATGTATTAATTATACAGTCATGAATTGAGTTTTTGAAGCATGGGCCAAATTGGCTCAACAGTAGTTAGTGTGCATGTCATTAGGAATACATCTTGAGCAAATTAACAAAGCTAATGCTGTTGGTGGCAATATAATCATAATTAACTGTGCCATCTGACCCAAAGAGAGAACTGTGCAGTACCAAATAAGAAGCTCTTTGGGCCAATGGTGCATGCAAAAACTCTGTAACTAAACTAAAATAGTGAGGGAATAGTCATACTATAACTATAACTAAAAGTAGTCATTATTTTAATACTAAAACAACACCAGCCTATGTAGTTATGTACTTATTGACAGTTGCGTATCTGGTCTACTTTGGATGATGAAGAACAGGAGGAGTTAACACTACAAGAAGAAAACGCAATTAGAAATCAAATTGTTCTTTTTGTTAATAGAATGATTAATATGAAAACACCACTTGAGTTTACAGGTTTGTATGTATGTATGTGTGTGTGTGTGTACATGTGTGCATGTGTGCGTGTGTGTGTCTGTGTACATTTGTATGTATGTACATGTAAGTGTGTATTTATTCATTCATTCATTCATTCATTCATTCAATTATCTATCCATCCATCAATTCATCCATTTATCCATCTATCCATTCATTCATTCATTCATTCATTCATTCATTCGTTCATTCATCCATTCATTTATACAATTCAAGTCATCCATTTCTATATTTTTTTCCTGTTAGATCGCGAAGAGAAAGCAAAATTTGTAACAGAATTAACAGACTTCATTGATAAATTCCTATCTTTTGTTGATTCTGACTTGAATATAAATTACAAGAGACATAGTGCCATCATGGAACAAGTAGAAGGTACTTTGTGTGTGTGTATGTATCTGTATGACCGTGTGTATGTGTCTGTATGTCTGTGTGTATGTGTCTGTATGTCTGTGTGTATGTCTGTGTGTATGTGTCTGTATGTCTGTGTGTATGTGTCTGTATGTCTGTGTGCCTGTGTCTGGTCTCTCTGTATATCTATGTCTGTATATCGTTATCTCATTAGCAATGATTGAAGTACATCTTAATTCACTCGACAATTTACGAAGAATATTAAAAAGGTCACCCACTGCAAAGGTCAATCAATAATAATAAAGTATTAAAAATGTGTTTTTAATGATGTTAACAATAGTTGACAAGTATATATTTATATCTCAGGCTAGAGTATTCAAACCACCAATGTTACCTGGTGAACATATGATACTGGAGGCCATACATGCATACCTATTACCCGATGGTAGGGATATTGGTACATGGGTACCGGCTGATGGACATATATTTGTAACTAGTTATAGAGTTATATTCTTAGGATCTCCATGGGATCCCGATGGTATGTTACTGTGTGTGTACATGTACATGCATGTATACATGTCAATCTCCCCAACCATCGTTCATCCATCCATCCATCTATCGATGTATCCATTCATCCATTCATCTATCAATTCATTCATGTATGCATTCATCCATCTATCCATTTATCCATCCATCTATCCATCCATCCATCAATCCATTCATCCATCCATTCATCCATCCATCCATCCATCCATCCATAATCCATCCATCCATCCATCCATCCATCCATCCATCCATCCATCCATCCATCCATCCATCCATCCATCCATCCATCCATCCATACATCCATTCATCCATACATACATCCATCCATCCATCCATCCATCCATCCATCCATCCATCTATCCATCTATCCATTCATCCATCCATCCATCCATCCATCCATAATCCATCCATCCATCCATCCATCCATACATCCATCCATCCATCCATCCATCCATACATCCATCCATCCATCCATCCAACCATCCAGCCATACATCCATCCATCCATCCATACATACATCCATCCATCCATACATACATCCATCCATCCATCCATCCATCCATCCATCCATAATTCATCCATCCACCCCATCCATCCATCCATCCATCCATACATCCATCCATCCATCCATCCATCCATCCATCCATCCATCCATCCATCCATCCATCCATCCATCCATCCATCCATCCATCCATACATCCATCCATCCATCCATCCATCCATACATCCATCCATCCATACATCCATTCATCCATACATACATCCATCCATCCATCCATCCATCCATCCATCCATCCATCTATCCATCTATCCATTCATCCATCCATCCATCCATCCATCCATAATCCATCCATCCATCCATCCATCCATACATCCATCCATCCATCCATCCATCCATACATCCATCCATCCAACCATCCAGCCATACATCCATCCATCCATCCATCCATCCATCCATCCATCCATACATACATCCATCCATCCATCCATCCATCCATCCATCCATCCATCCATCCATCCATAATCCATCCATCCACCCCATCCATCCATCCATCCATCCATACATCCATCCATCCATCCATCCATCCATCCATCCATACATCCATACATCCATCCATCCATACATCCATTCATCCATACATACATCCATCCATCCATACATCCATCCATCCATCCATCCATCCATCCATCCATCTATCCATCTATCCATTCATCCATCCATCCATCCATCCATAATCCATCTATCCATCCATCCATCCATCCACTCTTTTGTTGATCTATTCATCCACACATCCATTCATTCTAATCTCTATTTATCTATTTATCTATCTTTGTATCTATCTATCCATTCAGTTGATCCAAATATTCTAGTAACACGTAGTATGCCAGTCTCATCAATTTATCGTATGAAGGAACTCACTCAAATCCCAACCTCTCCTACTGTAGACTATGTCACAACACGAGGTCTACAAATTAGATCTACAACATCAGAGGTGAGGAATATATGGAAAGAAAGAGTATCTCCTTGACAGGTTTATCTTTGAGCTTCTCAGTGGAACCAACCTCCCTGAAACGAGGACACCCCTGTATTCAATGTGCAATTTCAAATGTCCCAAACTATGCTTTATTCACCTATAAAATCAGGACACCCCTGTATGACCGAGCTTCCCAGACTGACATGACTTCATTGATTATGTATATGCATGGTACAATGTATTACTGTATATGTAATTATACAGAGCTTTGTCCAAAGGGGTGGAGGGGTTTGAAAGGGTGTGGGTCGTCAATTGTTTTCTGCTGGTACAAAGTGTTAACAAAGTAATGTACCATTTGCAGAGATTTTAGAGGAATATTCAACAAAAAGACATATTGAATGTTATTATTACTTACAGAAGGGGTAATCGGGATTAGAGAATGGGGCTCAGCCCTTCAAAGAAAGGATTAGCAATGAAATAACGGGGCTTAGTCCTTTATATACAATGTGATAATATAGTGGTATTTTATTTTCACAGTTAATTCGTCTTGGATTTGATGATGACACCAGTCTAGTAAACTTCAAGACCCTTTACTCAAAACTACAACAGCTCAGGAACCCTAATGACATTACACTTGGTATTAAAGAACAGCACATGTTCCAATTAACTAAATTCACATGTGAAATAGATCAAAAAGATAGAGCTTTTACTGCCTCCACTGTTAGCGTCAACAAAGATCAGAAATATCGTGGGAAGCGTCGACTAACTGAAGACCCACAGGGTCTTGAGTTTGGAAAGGGCCCAACACATTACAAGTTTCTATCTGATCTTTCACAATCACCTTATTGTCAGGAATATGACAGACTGGGTCTGGGGAGTTTGAATTTTAATGTGTCTAAGAACTCTGGTCCATGGAGACTCAGTACTATAAATACATCCTTCACTGTTTGCCCCAGGTAATTGTTATATCTTCTTAGAGTTTTAGATATGTAAATTTAAGATCACGAAGAAGAGCAATTTACAAGAACTTAAAAGACTTTACAGTAGCTGACTAACATCTTTACAATTTACATGAATACAATGACAATGTAGTCTCTGTATAGTTACAATCAGAGTTTTTGATAAGTTTTGAAGCATGGACCAAATTGGCTCAAAAATGGTTAGTGTATGCACCATTGGGAATACATCTTGAGCCAATTAACAAAGAGTTAATGCTGTTAGTGACAATATAATCATAATTAACTGCGCCACTGGCCCAAAGAGAGAACTATGCAGTCCCAAATAAGGAGCTCTTTGGGCCAATGGTGTGCCATATAAGCTTATCAAAAACACTGGTTACAATGATTGATAATCAACTGGCTACACATGTACAGTAACACAATCACTCATTGTTCTGTTTCAGACTATTTGTCTGACATTACAACAGTAATGATGACTTGTATACTACCAATTTTTAGCAACTTTGGTGTTGATAAAATTTACATTAGTGGCATAAAATTTACATTAGTGACGTTATCCACTTGTATAATTACATGTACATGTATATCTATTTATCACTCTTTCTATCTCTCTATCCATCCTTTCATTCTCCTCTAAACCTTTATTAGTTATCCATCTGTGTGGGTAATAGCAGAGAAATTCAGTGATGATTCGTTAGCACGTATTGCATCACAATTTACATCCAATCGTCTTCCAGTGGTCACATGGAAACATCCCAAATCTCAAGGAGTGCTTTTACGTTCTGCTTCTTTCATTTCTTCTAATCCTCAACGTAAGAAGGGAAGTATATACCTACATCATGGAGGCAAAAACACACCAAATCAAAAAACTGATATAAACGCCAAGGGGATACTGAGCATAGACGTTGAGGCTTTTATCACAACTGTCGTTAACGCATGTCCACAAGTTGAGGATATCGCTGGATTATCAGGAAGCTTTTCACAAGAGATGTCTATACCACCAACGAGCTTACTATTTGCTCTGGATGGAACAACATCTCAGTCTAGTTTAACAAATGTAAGTAATCCAGGATTATTGTCACAGAATAGCATTGAGTCTCAAAATGGAGACAAGAATGTAGCTGCAAAATATCAATATTCGTTATATGCTTCCACTGAACATAGTTACGATTGGGAATCAGCTAATGTCACACCAGAGTATATTCGTACCATATCTGATGAACAGCCCATGACATTATTTACTAGTGATTTAAAAAGAGGAAAAGATTGGGAAGAGATGACCCAACCCACGTCTCTATTCCCACTAACCAGTTTGGCACCATTATCTATCCTTCCCGAAAGTGACGAAGAAGATGATCTTCCAAGAACAAGCTCCATAGATGAGATTCCAGAAGAGAGACCGGTTTTACGACAGTCATCACGTGATGCAGGTGAGGTCTTTGGACGTGGTATTAACAAGAAACAGAAGCGAAAGAGCTCACATGTAAATTTTGCATCCCTCCCGACTGCACCTCGAGACTGGGTTGTAATGGATGCTTTACAAGATGAGATAATGCAATGGAAGAGTGATGAACTTTATATAATAGGTGAAAAGAGAATACTTGGTAATATATCTCCTGATGTATATCCGGGCTGTACTCTTTTACCTGTTGAGGTAAGAATAACTATTAGACTACATACAACCATCTGTTCATCTATCTACAAATACATACATACATACATACATACATCTAGTTACATGTACATACATACATACATACATACATACATACATACATACATGCATACGTACATACGTACATACACACATACATGCATGCATGCATGCATATATATACACACATACATACACACATACATACACACGTACATACATACATACATACATACATGCATACATACATGCATCCACTCAACCATTTATATTCTCTTTCATCTAGATATCTCAGTACAGTGATGTAGCTAATAGTTTCACTAAACTCATTCGAGCATGCGCTCCAAGTGGTACATCCATACTATCATCTCATCATCCTAAATATTTATCACTTGTTGAGGAAAGCGAATGGTTGAATCAAATTAGTTCTTTAATTCAATTATCAGCTGCTATTGCAGATCTATTAGATGCCCAGGGATCATCTGTGTTAGTCTGTTTAGAGGAAGGATTTGATGCTACTGCTCAGGTGTGTGTATGTGTGTCTGTAACTCTGTATCTGTGTGTGTCTCTGTCTGTCTGTCTGTTCATCTGTTCGTCTGTCTGTCTCTAGCTATGATGTGTAAACCCCTTTTAGTAAGGCATTGTGACTTCTGCTAAGCTATAACTATAACTAAATTACAGGTCTGCTGTAACTAAGAAATTGGCCAATAATGGTCCCTTTTGAATAACTAAAATCCCTTTTGTAAACCACTTTGACCTCAGAAAAATGTTCATAACTTTAGTTCAGAATGACCAAAAATTGTTTTACCTGTACCATTTTCATATATATCCCGTTCTTTTTTGTGTATGTCAAATTTCAATCCATTGCTTCATTATTGAGTTACAGTATAATCATGTATTAACCTTATGACATTAAACTATACAATATATTACATATAAAGTCATCGCATCCTAATTTTGAGGTCATCGTGAATGTGAACAGACTTTAGTCTCATTATGTTTGCTAAAATAATATTTATGTATTTTTCTATTCTTTATTCATCATCTTTATAGGTTGTTAGTCTTGCTCAAGTCCTGTTGGATCCATATTATCGTACAGTGGGTGGATTCAGAGCGCTATTAGAGAAAGACTGGTTAGCTTTTGGTCATCCATTTACCAGAAGAGGAAAGCAAATGAAGGGATCTGATCAAGACCAATTTTCTCCTGTCTTTCTGCAGTTCCTGGACTGTGTGCATCAGGTGTGTGTCTGTATGTGTATGTGTATGTAGTGTGTCTGTGTGCATCAGGTGTGTGTCTGTATGTGTATGTACTATGTAGTGTGTCTGTGTGCATGTACATCAGGTCTGCATCTGTGTCTGTATGTGTATGTAGTGTGTCTGTGTGCATCAGGTCTGTGTCTGTGTCTGTATGTATGTATATTTCTTTCCTGTTTCTTCTCTCTCTCTCTCTCTCTCTCTCTCTCTCTCTCTCTCTCTCTCTCTCTCTCCAGATACATAAACAGTTTCCCCTCTCATTTGAGTTCAATGACTTTTATTTACGTACTCTGGCGTATCATCATTGTTCAATGAGATTTCATACTTTCACACTGGACACAGAGAAAGAGAGATGTGCTAGAAACTGGTTGCCATATAGGTAGGTATTGAGGAAATTCAGCAATAGAAGACAGGATGGTTAGATAGATGAGTGAGATCAAATGAAGAAGAGGGAGAGGGTGGTTGAGGAAAGATAACAGACATGATGATCTTAGAGAGACAGAGAGAGAGACAGACAAACAAGATACAGACAGACAGACAGACAGACAGACAGAAAGGTTGAACGTGAAAGATGCAAGAGGTTTTTGTAACTTGCTATTTATTTTTTCAACAGACCACGCCCACCCAGTACATATGGTGACACTCTCAATCAAGAACCACATGCTTCATTATGGGGGTATATTGATCACTTAAATAAGCACTCTACAATGTTTTATAACTTTTTATACTGTCGAAAAAATAATTATGTGAGTTATGGATGTACTGATGGATGGATGGATGGATGGATGGGCAGACAGACGGACAGACGAATGGACGGATGGACAGATGGATAGACAGACGGATGGACAGATGGATGAGCAGATGGAGGAGATGTCTGTGCTTCTACTGTAGATGAATACATGGAGGAACTAATCCACTTGTATAACAGCAAATATGCTTGTACTTGTACTGTACTGTAATGTACTGTACTGTACTGTACTGTATTGTACTGTACCGTACTATGCTTACTGTACTGTACTGTACTATATATTGTACTGTATTGTACTGTACTGTATTGTACTGTACTGTACTGTACTGTACTGTACTGTATTATACTGTATCGTACTATACTTACTGTACTATACTATACTGTACTGTACTGTACTGTACTATACTGTACTGTACCGTACTATGCTTACTGTACTGTACTGTACTATATATTGTACTGTATTGTACTGTACCGTACTATGCTTACTGTACTGTACTGTACTATATATTGTACTGTATTGTACTGTACTGTATTGTACTGTACTGTACTGTACTGTACTGTACTGTATTATACTGTATCGTACTATACTTACTGTACTATACTATACTGTACTGTACTGTACTGTACTATACTGTACTGTACCGTACTATGCTTACTGTACTATACTATAATGTATTGTACTGTATTGCACTGTACCGTACTGTACTATACTATACTATACTGTGTTGTACTGTACTGTGTTGTACTGTACTGTACTGTACTGTACTGTATTGTACTGTACCGTACTATACTTAATATACTATACTATACTGTATTGTACTGTACTGTACTATACTCACTGTACTATACTATACTGTACTGTACTGTACTTTATCTCAGGAGATGCTCTGTCCACATGCTTATCAAGCAAATCTAGATATATGGTCCTTTTATCGTGATAATCCTTTGTCAGCCTTCCCTTCATATGATGTGGAGCTTATATCTGATGGACCATTGACCTATACTGATTTACATTACAATGTATTTGAATGGGACAGTACTCTTACTGAGATTGGTCTTCTTATTGATCCTCCTCCGGAAGTTGCCTCAGAGATCTCTCAACTCTTGAAACAATATACTGGTAGGTTAAAGCATTGTACATTTACATGTACACATAAATGTACATGTACATGTACACATATACATGTATGTACATGTACATGGAAAATCATGTAGTTATAGTTTATTAATTAATTAATTAGGTTTAATGAACACACTGGCTGTATCTGTTGGATATCCATTAGCAACTTGGAAAGAACTCTGGGATGAACTCGAGTCAGAACAGAATGGAGAGGACATTACACCTCCAGACTTATCTAGGGTAATTAATTTACTAGTGCATTTAGGTTACCGTGGAACCAGTTTCCATGGTTACATATGTACCAGTACTTTTGAGTAATACTGTTGTTACTAATTTCTTTCCAGCTAATGTCTGTAGTGGAATCCATGAACGAACGAACACTTTATAAAACAGCCAAGATTCATAGTCAAACATTACATAAGACTACTTCTTTTGCAGTATTAATAAAAGTAAGGAATGATAGACAACAAATGGACAGATATATACGCAAATAAAATAAAGAATTATGAATTTATTTTTGTCATAATTATTATAGGGGAAGTTGTCTGTACAGATGGAGGAACAGTATAATACCCCTCATGGGTTTACTTCATTCAAGATAGGTCGTCTACAATATGAATGTAGGTACTGTCATCACATAATCAGGAAAGACACTGAAGGTAGTGTTAGTGTTATTTTAGTATGACAATGTGATTACTTTAGTTATAGTTATATTATGACGATTATCTCATATTATAGTTGATTAACTAAAATAATATTATTAAAAGGGTTTTAGTTTTAGTTAACTAATTAAAAGTGCCCATTTTTGGCCACTTTTCATTTTAGTTAGCTAGAGCTATTGTTCTAGACTTGTAATTTAGTTATAGTTTAGTTAACTAAAAGTCACAATGCCTTACTAAAAGCGGTTTTAGTTATAGTTATAGTTATAGTTAACTGAAATAACACTAGTGTGTATATACACAGATAGTTGAATAGACAAACAGACAGATAGAAGGATAGATGTAAATAGACAGACAGATGGATGAATGGTTGATGAGTAGATAAACTGATATTCTTTCTATAGCATACAAATGTAAAGAATGTGGATGTGTCTGTCATGTTCATTGTAGAAACAGTATGCCTCGTAATTGTGGATCAAATGTTGAGGTAGTGGAGTATATACCTTTGTCTGTGTATGTGTGTGTGTCTGTGTGTCTTTGTGTACATGTATGTGTGTGTGTCTGTGTGTCTTTGTGTACATGTTTGTGTGTGTGTCTGTGTGTCTTTGTGTACATGTTTGTGTGTGTGTCTGTGTGTCTTTGTGTACATGTTGGTGTGTGTGTCTGTGTGTCTTTGTGTACATGTTTGTGTGTGTGTCTGTGTGTCTTTGTGTACATGTATGTGTGTGTGTGTGTTTATATATGTGTCATTGTATGTATGTGTGTCTATGTATGTATGTATGTGTGTACTTGTGCGTGTGTGACAGGTGTGGGTGTGTCTGTATGTATGTATGTATGTATGTATGTGGATATGTTTGTGATTGTGTGTGTGTATATGTCTGTGTCTATGTGTCAGTATCTGTGTGTGTGTCTGTCTGTCTGTCTGTGTTTATATGTGTCTGTTTCTATTTCTATGTGTGTTTCTGTGTCATGTATGTAGTATCTATCTATCTATCTGTATGCACACAGTATATGTATATTCATACTATATTGTATGTGTTTATGTGTTATGTATGTGCTATCATCTATCTATCTGTATGCACACAGTATATGTATATTCATACTATATTGTATGTGTTTATGTGTTATGTATGTGCTATCATCTATCTATCTGTATACACACAGTATATGTATATTCATACTATATTGTATGTGTTTATGTGTTATGTATGTGCTATCATCTATCTATCTGTATGCACACAGTATATGTATATTCATACTATATTGTATGTGTTTATGTGTTATGTATGTGCTATCATCTATCTATCTGTATACACACAGTATATGTATATTCATACTATATTGTATGTGTTTATGTGTTATGTATGTGCTATCATCTATCTATCTGTATGCACACAGTGTATGTATATTCATACTATATTGTATGTGTTTATGTGTTATGTATGTGCTATCATCTATCTATCTGTATGCACACAGTATATGTATATTCATACTATATTGTATGTGTTTATGTGTTATGTATGTGCTATCATCTATCTATCTGTATACACACAGTATATGTATATTCATACTATATTGTATGTGTTTATGTGTTATGTATGTGCTATCATCTATCTATCTGTATGCACACAGTATATGTATATTCATACTATATTGTATGTGTTTATGTGTTATGTATGTGCTATCATCTATCTATCTGTATGCACACAGTATATGTATATTCATACTATATTGTATGTGTTTATGTGTTATGTATGTGCTATCATCTATCTATCTGTATACATACAGATAGATAAATGTGGTTATGTTTGTATTTCGTATGTTCTTGTAATTTATTTTTAATCCTTAGGGAGGAGGTGAGAAGGAGGAGAGAAAGAAAGTTTCTTATTTAAGAAAGAAATCAAAAGGTGATGCACCTGTCCTTCATGAGTGTGAAGGATTTCTGTACAAGAAAGGGGGAGTTGTGAAGAATTGGAAATTGAGATACTTTGTCCTTGATTTAGATAAGAAACATGTGAGTGGACAAATCTGATTGGTCAGCATTGAAATAATGGTGTCCAGAAATGGCATCAAAAGCTAAGATTACTTTAATATTGATTGAGCCCTTAACCCAACCCTAACCTACCCCACCCCTAAACCCACCATAAATAATGATATTCATAACATTTTGAAGTTATTTTTGGACATTATTATAATTTTAAAATATGAAATTTGTGATCATACCATCAAACAATGAAATTTGACATTTCTCGAGTTTGAGATGTACTTAAGTATTATATTTTGAAGGAGATCTTAATAACAGTAGGTTTTTAAACTTAGTTATAATCAGGGGTGTGGAAATAGTGAGCCAATTGCCAGACATTTTGACTGATTTTCACTACTCTTGTCCTGCTCCCCATATACTTTGTATACAGTTCATTTTCAATTTACCGGACATTCACTAGATTTATCGGACAATCTCCTGCATGACTGGTTGCATGTTCCTCATCCCTATTTATAATTCTTTCTATTCTTTTTTGTATACAATTATTTCAAATCTCTCAATCCATTACTTCATTATTAAGTTACAGTATAATCATGTATTAATCTTATGGCATTAAACTATACACTATATATTACATATAAAGTCATAAAATCTGAATATTCAAGCTGTACATGTCATTTCTCATGTATAGTTGGCGTATTATGAAAGTGATAAGCCTGATTCCAAGCTGTGTGGTAAAATATCATTACCAGATATAGCAAGAATTGAAGAGTGTGATCCTCAACATGGTAAGAGGTATCAGAAATTATAAAAATAATATTTTTAATTTCTCATTTTATATAGTACCTAATACCATACTGCAAGCTGGTCAAGTTGGTTACTTCTTCCAGGTGAGGTGTATGTTACAAGTACAGTATATATCAATAAATAGTCACCAAAACTCACCATATAGTAACAGTAATTACCTTAGTTCTACTGTCAGTATAGTATAGTAATTACTGTCTCACTACTGTGGCGTTGAATTGACAAGTACACCGATTACTGTCAAAACTGCTATTGAACTACTGTAGTATGAAAATGAAACTACATGTACTGAGTAATTACTGTACTGTATGGAGACTTTTTATTGATACATACTGTATGTTATAAGTATATGTGACCTAATTTTCAGAAAGGGAAAAATAATTTTTTTCAAACACTTACCTCAATTGGTCGCCATTCTGCCATTTTGTACAGAAAGTTAACAACACTTGTTATCTATGAAGCTAAAAATAATAGATCTTCCTGGATACAAAATATCATTGACATTCTATATAAAATGGCGGAATAGCAAGCATTTAAAAGTAAGCGTTTGATCGAAATTATTTTTGCAGGAAATTGTCTGTTCTCAAAAATTAGGTCACATATTATAGCACTGAGGAATATTTTATTTACACCCAATCAACATTATACAACAACCTCACCATGTTACCCTAATCCAGACTTCCTTCCAATAGGCTCTAACTGAATTGTAATCCTGAATCCTAAACTAATCCTGAATCCCAAACTCTTTATATACACAAATTCCTAATCACATCAACTTTGAGTTATGAGTTATGCTGGTTAATTGGGTGTAGTGTTGTTTTAGTTAACTACACTAAAACTAGTTAACAAAACTCTAAATATATTACAGGTCTATTGCAATAACTGTAACTATAACTAACATGAAATTGGCACTTAGTTAACTTAAACTAAATCGTTTTTAGTAATTTATTTAATTAAATATAATTGTAACTAAATTTTGAGAAACTATAATTAGAGCATATAACTGGAGGGAGGGAATACCAGATGATTGTGTGAAGGTGAATTATAATTGGGGGAATCCCCCCCCCCCCCCCCCCCCCCCTCTCTGTATGAAACCCTGCTTTGAGGGAACCATACACCGATCTATTATCTATTATTGTCTTCTCTATCCATTTACAATCTCCTTTTCAGGTGACTACCCATGGACGTGTCTTTCAACTGATGACTCAAAGAGCTACAACACGTTCTGTTTGGATACAAAAAATTTCAACTTGTATACAAAAATAATTAATAGATAATACATAATATATTTTGTGTTATACTCGGTGTTTTTACACAGCAGTATTTGATATAATATTTCTTTTTTTAGATCTCGTATTAAATTTTTAGTTTTATTATTTTCATAATCTCCCCCAAAAATTATTGAGTTATGTTACCCGGCCCTGCACTGGCAGACTGTATCTTCAGTTGGTGTATATATGAATATATTTGCTGCTATTGATTTCAGAAAATTCTGTTATGTCAGCCATCTAACACAAGAAAAAGATGTCTTGTGAATGAAGTTATAATGTATAATTATGTAACTGGTTTTATAATGGAGAACAAGATTCACTTTATCAGCCAGTGCAAGTCTTGCAAATTGTATCCTCTGTTGTAGAATTGCTTGTTTTGACTGGACAAAGATGCCTGGAATACATGTAGTGACAGGTCAGGTAAATTCCCTTTTATTAATTATTTGTTTGTCATGTTTTTTAATGTTATGTTATTGTATAAGGTCATAAAATTCCTGAATCAGCACTGACATTGCACACAGCTCAGCAGGCTGAATCAGCGCTGATTTTGCAGATTATTCACAGCTGAGAGTATTTCTGACTAATTCAAGTAAAACACAACTTAGAGAGAAGTATGGAGATCACTGTTCCCAAGAACACACCACAAATCAAACCTAACAACTATGAGGGATTACAGAAACTTCCTCGCAAGAAATGTAGTGAAAATGAGTATACAGAAATAACACACAAGAGCCAACGGCATAAGACTGACTGGAGGCATCTACCACCTTGTGAAATGGATGTGATGATAATTTCCTCTTATGGTGATGAGACATGTCCTTCAGTTGATGTTGCTCCTAAACTACAAGACAACACAACATTAGCAAGTAAAAGAATGAGTTTAGTTCGTACAGAATTGGATACAATTCAAGATCTTTCACGTAAATGCACTAGTTCTCACCTTGGTTGCGTTTGCTTAGATTTTCCAGGAGCTCAGATCACTAAGGATTGCTGCATTGAGAGAATTATACATTTTCTACAACACTCTAAAAAAGGAGGTAAGGTTATTACAATAGCTTCATAGTATATTTCATATGAATGGGCTTTGTAATACAAGAAGTAGACAATTGGTATACAGCACCATTATCTTAAAATGCTGAATTAAAATATTACTTACTATCTGTATATTTTTTTGTTCTCAAAATAATTATATATTTATTCTTATTTCTTTCAGCCTTCCTATGGTACACTGGTAATAGTGAAAGAGGAACTGGTAACTGGTGTTTTAAGGATGGAGTCATAACCTTTGATGATATCTTTGGTCTCTACATGGATCACTTTAGAGGGAAACGACTATCGATCATCAGTGATTGCAGTTACTCTGGTACATGGATTAGAGATTGTGCTAAGAAGCTAGATGAGATGGGTATACCATCTTGTGGTCATCATATGAGAGAGCAGAAAATATTACTTAACATTTATACAGCATGTGAGGAAAACCAAGAAGCCACAATCTCAGTTCTTGCTACAGCTATCCAAGTTAAAGATGGCAGTATGCATTTCCCTGGCTATGGGCGACAACTTGCTTCAACTCAAAAGAGTTGCACTGGAGATTTCAGATGTATTCGTTGTTGCAGAAAAGCTTCCGAAGCTTGTCGAATAAATTCCTCACAATTGAAATGGGAGCATTGTTTGTTCAACTATCATTTGATATACCTAGTTCAAGATGGTGATAAACGAACATGGTTCTATGTACTTGTTGACAAAGATAAAGTTGATGCTTTCAAAGCCAGGGATGCAACAGACTATATTGATGTGACTAACTATGGAAAGATTCTCTGTCGTGGTTTGGGACAATATCCTCCTGATGAAAAGAAGAAGAGGATTCAAATGCATTTTGCCATGCACATTAAATAATAGTACAGTATCTACAGTGTTGGTAGGAAGTGTATAATGCAAAACCCAACCTTACCCATAGAATGTATACACTTCTGCTGGCACTGTTAAATAGATGTAATTATAGTGCTGTGTAAAATATGCAATTGTCATTTTTTTAATGAATAATCATTCACACATTTCTGCTAGCTGGCACTGTCAAATAGTTATAATTATAAAGTATGCAATTATCATTTATTTTTTATTATTCATGTTCAATTCAACTTTCTCTAGCTGAACTTTCCAAATGTATTGTATTCATTTGTTTACCATTTCATTATAATATCATATTTAAAATCATGTCAGAGTGATGATATCAATATGCAAGCAAATGAAATATATATATACTTGTTTGAAAGACTCGTTCAAAATATTCTAACCAAAAATCTCAAAGCTAATGTATTGATAAATGATGTTAGTTTCTAATGAGAAGATAAAGAGACACACATGTACATGTCCAGAAAAACTAGATCATGAAACTAGTACTTGTAAATATTATTAGCCAAGCAGGAAAAACAAGTGTATATAGAGAAAAAAACATCCCTATATTTGCTTTGTGATGACTATGTATTAAGCATTGCTGATGGCACTAGTGTCTCTACCTTTCTGTGTACTCCTGGGGCCTGAAGACGTAAGTGTAAGCCTAATTGCAGTCTAAATACACAGATGTCTGATGAACTGACTGAGGTACTCCTTCAAGGTTCTAAATGATGACTTCCTCGTGTCTGAAACTCAACAACTTATCATACTTACTTGTTAAACATTCTTGCATAATATCTATACTGTTTCTCTGCTATATACAACAGTTATTAGCAGTTTTACATCCTTTCTGAATCTTCCTGGCTGGTCTGTAGCTGAAACGCGCGTTCTTTTACGCGCCACGCCCATTAATTGACCGAGCCCCCGGGAATGACGCAACTTCCTTAACTACGTATACAACGCATAGTCGCGCAAGTGACACAAGAATATATATATATATATATATATATATATATACATTAAACCCCGTGGAAAGCAATTATAGGGATGGCCCTACGGGCCATAAAAATCAGCATTGAAGAAAACACTAAAACTCCTGTAACCAACTGAAGGTTATTTACAGTGTAGTGAATTAGTTACTTAAATTCCAATGAGTGAATAAATGAATTCATTTGTGCATAACTCCCTGAATCAGCACTACTGTTGTATATAATGCTATAATCAGCACTGTTGACACAGCTCAGAAGTATACTTCAAGCAAAAACAAATATGGAAATCAATATTGTCATGGAAACAGCCAAAATTAAACTTTACAAATATGAGCTTTTGCAGAAACTTCTTGAGGAGAAACATAATGAAACAAAATCTTCTGAGACCACAAAAACAACACAAAATAACCTACTGAGTAAGAACGAATGGAAGTATCTACCTCCTTGTGACATGGATATGATGA
This sequence comes from Petrosia ficiformis, assembly GCA_947044365.1. NCBI lineage: Eukaryota > Metazoa > Porifera > Demospongiae > Haplosclerida > Petrosiidae > Petrosia > Petrosia ficiformis. Next base: position 4,526,755 of record OX345648.1, read on the forward strand.
TAATTTCCTCATATGGTGACGAGATATGTCCTTCAATTGATGTTGCTCCTAAACTACAAGACAATACAACTTCAACAAGCGAGAGAATGAGTTTAGTTCGTACAGAATTGGATATGATTCAAGATCATTCACCCAATTGTAAAACTTCATCGCAACTTGCAATTCGTTGCGTCTGCTTTGATTTTCCAGGAGCAGAGATCACTAAGGAGTACTACATTGATCGAATGAAACAGTTTCTGCAACAATGCAAAGAAGGAGGTAATGGCCATGCAAATGATTAATTATATCACCTATCCGAGCAAGAATTTATTTTTATAACTACAACACATTTTAGTAAGGCATTTTGACTTTTAGTTAATGAAACTATAACTAAATTACAGGTGGCAGGTCTACTGCAATGACTACATAATTTATAATTGCAACTAAAATTAAAACTGACCTAGCTAAGCAAAACTAAAACCCTTTTTAAAGCCAAACATCACCTTAGTTAAACTATAACTAAACTGAAACTATATATATATATATATATATATATATATATATATATATAATTATATACAAAACATGCATTTTATGTATGGCATTGTGTATATATATTTTATATACATTTTAATTGTTCAAAGCTCTTTGACTATCATATTCTTCCTTTGACTATTCAGCCCTTCTGTGGTATACTGGTCATAGTGAAAGAGGAACTGGTAACTGGTGTTTTAAAGATGGAGTCATAACCTTTGAAAATATCTTAGGTCTCTACATGGATCACTTTAGAGGGAAACGATTAACAATCATCAGTGATTGCAGTTACTCTGGTAAATGGGTTAGAGATTGTGCTAAGAAGCTAGATGAGATCGGTTTACCATCTTGTGGTCATCATATGAGAGAGCAGAAAATATTACTTAAAGTGTTTGCAGCCTGCGAGGAACATCAAGAAGCCACAATCTCAGTTTTTGTTAAAGCTGTTGAGGTCAAAGATGGTAGATGTTTATATCCTGGCAATGGACAACAACTTGATTCAGGTCAGAAATCCTGCATAGGAGATTTTAGAAGCATTCGTTGTCACAAAAAATCTTCTGAACCATGTGAGATAAAACCATCGCATACAACATGGGAAAATCGTTTGTTTAAAGGTCGTTTCGTATACCTAGTTCGTGGAAAAGATCGTGGTAAACCAGCATGGCATTATGTACTTGTTGATGAAGATAAAGTGGAGGATTTCAAAACCAAGGTTGCAACAGGAAATATTGATGTAGCTGACTATGGAAAGGTTCTCAGCTCTGGTTGGGGAGAAGACCCTCCAGAAGAAAAGAAAAGAATGATTGACATGCAGTTCTAAGAGTAGTTTACACAACAGAAGCCATATTATCTTACACATACTAATTATTATGTGTGTAACATAATAGTAGTTTAGAGTGAGCATTTATTAACCCTCACCTGACAGGGTGTGTATGCAATCATTGCAATGTTATTATGTGAAAGAAAAATTATTATTCTTAATTTTTAATTAAGCATAAACAAGTGTATAAAGAGAAAAAAAGTATCCCTATGATTGCTTTATGGTGTCCAGCATTCAGTAATCAGTAATCAGTAATCATGGTTAACTTTATCATGCTTGAAACACAACAGCCTATCATAGTTAATATTTTGATTATCCACTCTCTTTACCTTTTAAAGAACCTTGTAGAACTTTAGGAATATATTTCAGGTAGAATAGTTAGCTATTAGTTCCAGTTTCTACGTAAGCTACACAGCTTTCTTTCTGCTGGCTTGAGCGTTCGTTCTTTTACGCGCCACGCCTATTAATTGACCGAGCCCCCGGGAATGATGTAACCTCCTTAATTTAATACGTATACAACGCATACTCGCGCAAGTGACAGAAACATATAAATATATAAATATATAAATATATAGTTCGAACCCGTGGGAAAGCAATCATAGGGATGGCCCTACGGGCCATAAAAATTGGACTATGCAAACAATAGATAGGTTACTTTAAAATAAATTAATTGTTTTGTTATATTCAGTGCTTTTTTGGTAGTAAAGAATGTTTAAAGCTATGTACAGAATAGTACATCTAAAAATGGAAATGAGAATGGGTGTAGTTAAACTAAAGCTGGAGATTGAATAATGACCTCCTATGTATAGACTCAATTATGTTTATACTGTGCAGTCCATAGTTAGCTACTTGCTGAACGTAGCTAAATTATTTAGCTACTTCAGCTCCATTAAGTTCTATGAATAACTTTAACTTTTGACAAGGATAATGATGATATTCAAATCCCCCATATTTAGTGTGAGAAATAAAATTCATGGGTTCCTGGAATGCTGACACTGCTATTATCACTATAATAAATAAAGTAATACTTTAGAAGAATTCTAGTTATATATTATAGCTAAGAAAGTATGGAAATTAATATTATGAAGAACACAACCCAAACCAAACTTTACAACTATGAGGTGTTACAGAAACTTTTTCAGGAGGAATGTGGAGAAACAGAATCTTCTGAGGCTACAGAAACTACACAGAAGAACCAATCAGATAAGAATGAATGGAGGTTTCTACCTCCTTGTGACATGGAAATGATGATAATTTCCTCATATGGTGATGAGACATGTCCTTTAATTGATGTTGCTCCTAAACTACAAGATAATACAACTTCAACAAGTGAAAGAATGAGTTTAGTTCGTACAGAATTGGATATAATCCAAGATCATTCACTCAGCAGTGAAACCTCCCATCTTGCCTATGTCTGCTTTGATTTTCCAGGAGCTCAAATCACTAAGGATTACTACATTGATCGAATCAAGCAGTTTCTACAGCAATGCAAAGAAGGAGGTGATATTAATGCAATGGATATTTTTAATAATATTGCTATTTTTAATATACCATGTCTACTTGATCAGACTGATAATATTAGTCTGAGCAAGTACACATGTTTAACCCATGCACTATAATATAGCCATATATAATTTATATAATATCACTATATAGCATTCCATGGGTTACGCTGTGTATACAGCACTTCATATAATTGTATCAATTATCTTTTTTCAGCCACTCTATGGTACACTGGTCATGGTGAACGAGGAACTGGTAACTGGTGTTTTAAGGATGGAGTCATAACCTTTGATGATATCTTTGGTCTCTACATGGATCACTTAAGAGGGAAACGACTATCGATCATCAGCGATTGCAGTTACTCTGGTAAATGGGTTAGAGATTGTGCTAAGAAGCTAGATGAGATGGGTATACCATCTTGTGGTCATCATACGAGAGAGCAGAAAATATTACTTAAAATATTTACAGCCTGTGAAGAAAACCAAGAAGCCACAATCTCAGTTCTTGCTAAAACTATCGAAGTAAAAGATGGCAAATATATGTACTTTCCTGGCCATGGACGACAGCTTGATTCAGGTCAGAAGTCTTGTCTAGGAGATTTCAGAAGTATTCGTTGTCGCAGCAAATCCTCTGAACCATGTGACATAACATCTTTGCAAATGAAATGGGAGAATCGTTTGTTCAAGGGTCGTTTTGTATACCTAGTTCGTGGGAAAGATGGTGATAAACCAGCATGGCATTTTGTACTTGTTGATGAAGATAAACTTGGAGATTTCAAAACCAAAGTTGCAACAGGAACTATTGACGTGGCAGACTATGGTAAAGTTCTCTGCTCTGGTTTTGGAAAAGATCCTCCAGAAGAAAAGAAAAAGATGATTGATATGCAGTTTGCACAATATATATAAATATATGAGATTATGAGTGAATAATCACAATTGCTTAATATTTGTATCTGCTGTTTCTTCTGAATTTATTTATGCATTTGGTCAAAATTCAGATGTTTTAGTAGCTATCAAAGATACTATATATTATTATTATTTGTGGTATAGTTATTATAATACTCTTTCATAGTGTTTGTAAGTGTTTCTCAGGCATCACTTACATATAATACTCAGGTATGCCATTGAATTAGTAATTGTAGTGTGAGTCTAAATTTTGCAACATGTCATCAAAAATTGTTTACAGCTAATGAAAAGTAAAATAATTATAGTGAAGACCAGCAAATACTATCTACCTAGGTATGTGCATATTCATCATACTGTAGTGAGAGAGGAAGAAAACTGGAAAAGATACCAGAGACAAATTGAACAGAATAACCACGCATTTACTGTTTTCAGCATACAAATTCTATCTATGATAACATCCAATTGATATAAATTACATTATAATTATATAATTATAATTATATATTTATGATTTAAAAAATACCATATGCAAATAAGGGAAAGTTAACTTGTTTGACATCAATGCTATGTGGCTCCAACTCTCTTAAATTTGTTCATGTGCATGGTTTTGTATATAATAGACAAAAAATGTATTTAAGTTAACTTGAGTCACTCATTGCTTGACATAAAAGTTAATAAGTCAAGAAAAATATATTTTTCAAGAGCTTGCAGAAACAAATTCTACATGTACATACACATATATACATGTACATACACGTTATCATATGCTTTGTTACCAAATATCAGCCATTGTCATATGGATCACTTACAGATGGTTATGGACAAAATGTGGAGGATAAACGAATGCAAATATTTCTGGCACTATTGAAGTACCTCATCAAAGCCATTGTAAATTTTCTAAGCCATTGTGGCTGTTAAATTTTCTAAGCCATTGTGGGTATTTTCTATAGCATAGTTTTAAACAGTGGAACTAAAGCATAATTTATTATTATCTCACCTAACTGTGCTACATCAACATTTCCACAACTTAATTTAATTTCTGCATAATAATTATATATATATATATATATAGCAGAAACTCTAATCTATGTACTATCAGCCGTAAGTGCAAGCTTGATATTTGTTTGGAAAACAATTTGAATTTGACAATAATATATACATGCAAAGATTTACCTACAGAGTGATGTTGTGAGGATAGAAACGAGCTAATCCAATTGCATGTTTACTCAAATTCTTACAATTGTATTCATTCATCCATATTTCCTGAATCAGCGCTGACATTGCTATTATTGAACACAGATTGAGATACATCAAGTAAAAAGAAATGGAAATCAGTATTATCAAGAACACAACCCAAATCAAACCTTACAACTATGAGGTGTTACAAAAGATTCTTCTTGAGAAATCAAAGGAAAAACATGATGAAGGAGAAAATTGTGAGACTGCAGACACAAAACAGAAAAGCCAACCAGATGAGAATGAATGGAGGTATCTACCACGATGTGAAATGGAAATGATGATAATTTCCTCATATGGTGATGAGACATGTCCTTCAATTGATGTTGCTCCCAAACTACAAGATAACACAACTTCAACAAGTGAAAGAATGAGTTTAGTTCGTACAGAATTGGATATAATCCAAGATCTTTCACACAGTAGTGAAAATTCACATCTTCGTTATGTCTGCTTTGATTTTCCAGGAGCACAAGACACTAAAGACTACTACATTGATCGAATAAAACAGTTTCTACAACAATGCAAAGAAGGAGGTGACATATATAAGTAATACCAGGAGCTTATGAACGCTGCTTCGTGGCACTCATAAACTCCTGGTAATACTTAACTAATTTACACAATCAACACATAGATATTCTTGATTTTGTATAATAAACATTTAGCAACTTTATATTCCAACTAGAAATGCATTTAGGTTTTAAATTATTAAGACGGCTCAAAGAATATCTATGTGTGTTAGTCATTATGTACACTTGCCTTCTAACTTGTTTGTGTGGTGACAGTTATGTTTAATACATTTATAATTAATGTCATGTGACTCTGAATTACAGATCTATGGCTACACAGACATGACAGACATGCACTGATGTATAAACTAGCCAAATATAATTATAATAACTATAATTATGCTAATACTTTCTTCAGCCACTCTATGGTACACTGGTCATGGTGAAAGAGGAACTGGTAACTGGTGTTTTAAAGATGGAGTCATTACTTTTGAAGATATTTTTGGTCTCTACATGGATCACATGAGGGGAAAACGACTAACAATTGCCTGTGATTGCAGTTACTCTGGTAAATGGGTTAGAGATTGTGCTAAGAAGCTAGATGAGATAGGTATACCATCTTGTGGTCATCATATGCGAGAGCAGAAAATATTAGTTAAAGTTTTTACTGCCTGTGAAGAAAATCAAGAAGCCACAATTTCAGTTTTTGCTAAAGCTGTTGATGTTAAGGATAATTTTAACAAAGGCATGTATTTTCCAGGACGTGGCAGACAACTTGATTCAGGTCAGAAACCTTGCATTGGAGATTTTAGAAGTATTCATTGTCATAGAAAATCTTCTGAAGTGTGTGAAATAAATTCTTTACAAATGACTTGGGAAAAACGAATATTACAGGGTAATTTGGTATACCTAGTTCGTGGGAAAGATCGTGGTAAACCAGCATGGCATTATGTACTTGTTGATGAAGATAAAGTTGAAGCTTTCAAAAGCAAAATTGCAACTGGAAATCTTGATGTCGCTGACTATGGAAACGTTCTATTCTCTGGTTGGGGAGAAGATCCTCCCGAAGAAAAGAAAAGAATGATTGAGATGCAATTTGGAATGTACCTTAAATAGCTATGTTGATAATGTATGCTCAATGAATTTACTATTTCCATTTTAAACCGTTATTGTGTTATTGTATTTTTCTGAATATTGTATATTAAAATCTTCATTAGTTATTATTCTAAATGCAATGATTTCTACAACTAATTTAAATCATCCTAATTTGGATGATTTACGTTAGTTTTAGAAATCATCATTTATTTCTTTCTCTATGAACTTACTACTCAAGTGTTTACTATTCATGTGATATTCATGTGTTATGTATATTAAAATCTTCATGTCATTGCTGCACAACTAAATGCAATGATTTCTACAACTAATTTAAATCATCCAAATTTGGATGATTTTAAGATATCGAAGAAATCATCCAAATTTGGATGATTTTAATAATCTGAACAAATCATCCAAATTTGGATGATTTTAAGATATCGAAGAAATCATCCAAATTTGGATGATTTTAATAATCTGAACAAATCATCCAAATTTGGATGATTTTAAGATATCGAAGAAATCATCCAAATTTGGATGATTTTGATAATTTGACTAAATCATCCAATTTTGGATGATTTTAATAATTTGACTAAATCATCCAAATTTGGATGATTTTAAGATATCGAAGAAATCATCCAATTTTAGATGATTTTAATGATTTGAATAAATCATCCAAATTTGGATGCTTTTAAAAATTTGAATAAATCATCCAATATTGAATGATTTTGATAATTTAAATAAATCTTCCAATTTTGGATGATTTTAATAATTTGAAGAAATCATCCAATTTTGGATGATTTTCATAATTTTAATAAATCATCCAAATTTGGATGATTTTAAGATATCGAAGAAATCATCCAATTTTGGATGATTTTAATAATTTGAAGTAATCATCCAAATTTGATGATTTTGATAATTTGACTAAATCATCCAATTTTGGATGATTTTAATATTTTGAATAAATCATCCAATTTTGGATGATTTTAATAATTTGAAGAAATCATCCAATTTTGGATGATTTTAATAATTTGAATAAATCATCCAATTTTGGATGATTTTCATAATTTTAATAAATCATCCAATTTTGGATGATTTTCATAATTTTAATAAATCATCCAAAATTGGATGATTTATTCAAATTATTAAAATCATCCAAAATTGGATGATTTAGTCAAATTATTAAAATCATCCAAAATTGGATGATTTATTAAAATTATTAAAATCATCCAAACTTGGACGATTTTAAGAAATCAAAAAGTCATTCAAATTTGAATGATTTCTACAACTAACATAAATCATCCCAGTTTAGATGATTTTTTCAACTAACTTAAATCATCCAAATTTGGATGATTTCAGTTAATTGTATAAATTGGATGATTTAAGTTAGTTGTAAGTTAACTAAACTATTACAAGTCTATTGCAATAACTATAACTAAAATGAAAAATGGCCAATAATGGGACTTTTAGTTAGTTAACTATAACCCAGACTTGATGACATCATGACAAAAAATACGTATATATGTACTATTCAATATTATTATATATTTATTATTTATAATATATATAATAGTATTTGTATGTTGCAGTACATTTTTAGAGTAATTGTATTTTAGTGTAATCTTTTCATTAACCATTTATTTGCATTTGTACGTATCCCCAAAGCAGAACATAGCAAACATTTTAAGATTACATGCAGTGACCTCTCCATTGCAATAATAATAATAATGTATGATGCTGTCCAATTGTTAGCTACTTGACTAAAATTGTTAATTTTTTGATATCTGCAAAGTTGCATTTTGTGTACCTAGCTAGATGCACAATGGTGGGTGTGGTTGAAATTTTTCAGAAAGTGTAAGACATGGCTTCTTGTAAGTTTATGTAATTATTATTCATCATGTTGTATTTTCTCCTACTTTGTATATAGTTACAGTAGATGATGTTGGTCTTCTGTTACGCAAACTAAGAGAGGTACAATATGAGGCAAAACGCTTTGGAATTAATCTCGGTTTGAAGAATACTGATATTGAAGCTGTTTGTAAACCGTCCAACCATGGCAGAACACCTCAGGAATGTCTTCAACATGTGTTATCCTTGTGGCAGAAACAACCCTGTGAGCAGCATACATGGAAAATACTAGTTCAAGCTTTGAGACTTAGTGGTGAACAAGTGATAGCCAATAGGATTGAGAAAAGTTACACCCTTGATCAGTCAGGTATGATAGACATATTGTTAGTGTAGAAGCATATTACTAATAGTCCAATTCAGTTTCAGTTCCATTTCATGATCTACTCAGTCTAATGGATGGAATCAACACAACTCGCTGGCGTAGTCTAGGGTTAGATTTGGGGCTGCCTTTGTCTCAGATTAATGAGATTGATGATAAAGGTGGATGGAGTGAGTACATGATGATAGAATACCTGAGTATATGGGTAAAAGGGAATGGAAAAGCAGCTACTCTGGACACCCTTGTAACTGCTGTGAGGGAATTGCAACACTTTGATCTGGCTGATAGATTAGCGGCAGACAGTGAACTCCACTTGTCATCACATTCAGGTATGAGATTATTTATAATTATTTATATATATATATGATGTTATCACTACATCGCATTAATACTGTGTTGAAGAGAAAATCTTCTCAACTTTTGGCTATATAGAATGTTGTTTTTCATGACCACATAAATTGATAGTGGAAGATGATATTACAATTCACATGTCAATCTCCTCCCAGTATTAATTTACATAAGAACTGATATATTGTATAAACAGGATTTAATATAGTTACATTGACCTTGTTCTTGCAGTTACCTACAGCAGAAACCCAATGGTAAGTATATATTATATGTTGTATCATCATGGACCATGGATCAATGGATTACAAGCGGAATTCAATTTTATACTTAAATCAAAAATTCAGGCACATTTGACTGCTTTTCATTGCAATGCCTAAACTTACATAGCTAACAATAATCACAACTTGTTAGCTACAAAGATGTCCAGTGCAAAGACTATAGTGCATCAAATGTTTTTGATAACCTGTGATGACAGTAAAGATTACCATTGACCTATAAAAACATGATAATTCTCTATTTTTCCAGTTTATTATTTTAAGATGAAGTTGTTAGTATTATTTAGCAAGTGCATTGACATAATAAGTATATGACAATATGCTTTACTGTGAGATGTTTTTAGATTGTCTATACAGCTATTTAAGGAATTTATCACTGTAAACTGATTTGTTGTTTCAACAAAATTAAGTGGTTGTGTTTTCTCAAATACTCAACATAAAGATTGGAAGCACAACAAAACAATCAACATAAACTATAACATTAACAGTCAGTTTGTTCACAAAGGGTACTATGTGCCCTTGGGTGTCTGGATTATAAACTGCATTATATAATTTCGACCTTTATTTTCCTACCTACCCTTATGCTACAATAAAACAAGTATTGCTCTATAAAGGGTGTTATAATTAATACTTATAAACAAGCTCATCCAGTTTCATGTGACCTCCCACATCACAAAAGATTGTAATGGTTTATTTAATAATAAATTTCAAAAATAGATCTTTTGTGATGTGGGAGGTCACATGAAACTGGATGAGCTTGTTTATAAGTATTAATTATAACACCCTTTATAGAGCAATCCATCTTTTAGTGAGACCCATTTATTATCCAAAAAACTGAAGAGTTGTAACTATAATGATATCATAATAGTATGCTTATCTGTTGTTTACAGAACACTCTGATTTGCATCTTGAATCTGCTGGAAGCACTGGAAGCAATGAAAACACTGGAGAACCAATCTCTCATAATGCCTTAGCACATGGTCCATTAGATATGAACAGTCTACTACAGAAATATAACCTCTCACAAGCTAACATTGAAAAACCATGCGATGATGACCTATTTCTAATTCTTTTGCCACAAATCTCAAGTTTTAATGACACTGCACCATATTTTGGGTACACTCAGACTGAAATAGAAGAAATTCAGATTGATAAACCCACGGAGAGAACAAGAACACTAAGCATGTTATGGAAATGGAGGAACAGAAATGGTAGTGATGCCACATATCTTGCTATCATGAAAGTTTTATTATGCATGAGTGATCAAAATCTGGCAGAGATTGTCCTGTTCCATATCAAAAGACGTCTTCAACATCAGCCCCAATCAATTGACTCCTATGTATATCCTGAAAGGGCATGTAGCTATAGCAACTGGGACAAGAAAAGTGCAGGTGACAAGGAACAAATTAAAAATCGTCTGTTCAATCAAAGCCAAGATATTCGGACAAAATTTTCTTTTCTCACTCAAAATATTCTCGATTCTTTTGAGAGTGGTAATGTTGAGGTAAAACGCTTGAAGATGTTTTTATACACGTATGGTAGTTCTCCAAAACCAACACATGATACGCCATTTTCACGCTTTGAAAGTGCTGCTAATCTCGTTGATGTGTTCTTAGTGTTGTGTAGAGACTATGCATCATGGTTCAACATACAATTACTTAAAGCCATTGTTAAGCAGTTTGGAAGTGAAAATGATCAAAAAGAGATGAAAATATATGAAGATGAGCTTGTTTGTTATCTTCAGCGATCAATATTTGAAATACCATCGAAATCATTTGCTCCTGGTTATGAAAATGCAGGACTGATTCCTTTGTTCGTACTTGTACCAGATGATGTTCTTCTAACAGGAAACGATATTAAAAATATCACACGCAACCTGTCTCAGCTTTTAGGAATCTCTGATGGAATTCTTCAGTTCATTGGCTTTGATGATTGTAGTATACTGCTGATATTTGGAGTACCAGAAGAGTTACTTCACATCAAAGCATTACAAAGTCTCATAGAGAAATATTTTACATTTGATGCCACAAAGAAAGGTTATACCTTCAATGATGATTTGGGTCTAATTTTGTAAGTTGTTCACAACATTTATGGCAATCACTCATCTGTGTCTGCTATAAATACGTATTTATCATAGAATGATGGGTGGGAGTGAAATTAATTACATGAATGTTGTTTTTAAAGTGTATGCAAAATATTTCACATGGCAAAGTTAGGTGAGATTTACTGCTTTTGAGACAACACATGTTTAAATGTGTAATTAAACCCTAATTTCACTCACACCCATGCTGTGACAACATCAATGTACTTTAGTGTCCATCTTTGTATGTGCATGTAAAAGCACTTACAGGATGTGGCTCATTCATATCTCCATCAATATTTTCTGTTAATGCATTACAAATCACTTTTTCCACCTTGGTAAATTATAGATATGAAAGTAGTGCATCTTATCAACCTGTATCAAGTGGGGTAAACAGCTATTTGGTTTCCAGTACAACTGAAGCTGGAGGATATAATTATGAGTTTGTGGATACTAATCTACCTGATGTATGTTCTCATGAGATGGTGAATTTGGTGATGTGTTCAAATGGGTGTGGCTTTAAATGTAAACAAAACAAATTATACAAGCATCTACAAAATACATGTCCAAAACGTATAGTTAGTTGTGAATACTGTCACAAAGAAGATGAGTATCAGATCATTAATGGTGATCATCATTATAAAGAATGTCCAGACTATCCTCTATATTGTCCTAACACTGAAAAGAAAATCAAACGACGTCTCATGACACAACACGGAAATACTTGTCCTAAATGTAATAAGAAGATGAAGAGAGAAGACATGCCTCAACATAACAAGGAAAATGTGATGATAGAACGCTATTCATCTAAAATACCATTAGGTTTTATAGGTTTATTTGTCGTACTGATCTTGGCCTCAACCTATCTACGAATACCCATTATATTACTAATGATATTTGCTTTGGTAGTTATACTAACAAAATTTGGAAATACACAAGAATAATTTTAAAATGTGCAAAGAACATACAGGGATATTAAAATAGAAAAAAAGTTGACAATATTTATAATAACATGATGCACAATACTTTCATTACGCATTTATTATCAATAAAGATTTGTTATCTTATACTTTTAGAATATAGATCTAACAATAATAATTCTGAATACATTTTTGTTCGTCTGAAACAACATACACTGTAAAATTATGATGATTAATAATTATTAAAATATAATAATTATACTCATTATAGGAAGAAATAATAGTAATAAATTCATGAGTTTAGCTAATAATGTACATTATTGTGCATTCTATAAAATTAATTGTGTTGCACATATTAGACATTGTGTGACATTCTATAGACAGAGAGCCATTCTAGTCATGCATCACTGATCATATTACTCAGTGTTACCAGGAGTGCATGAACCCTGCCGCGCTCCTGGTGTTACATAACTTCAGTAGTACATTGAGTGGCAAATCACTCAACCACTACTGACCACATTACAATATTAAAGGATATGTTATTATTTGTGTATACAAGTCCATTTTTGAGGATAGAGCTGGGTCCAGTACTCCTAGTCCAATCCGTAACAATGTATTAAAAATATGAGCTTTGTGAATATAATATGCACATGGGTCGTGTAACCATAGCAACTCATTTGGACAGTTGAATCAACCAAACAATTTTAATGATACTCTGAACACACACATTACTCATTTAGAATTTGCTAGATGTATACTCTTTGCTTATTATAATTAGATGCAGTTGATTGCATAAGAGGCTTATACAAGTCATTATGGCAGACATGAGAGAATTAGAAACTGATGAATCTGAGCAGAGATCAAACCCAGGACCTTCTGATACATATTCAGGCCTCTTACTATCCAAGCTAGCTTTATTACTTTATGAAAGCTGTTATTTATTTAATAAACAAAACTGTTTGTCATTAATGTAGAGCCCAGCTGTTTAATTATGAGCTAATTCAACAAATTTTTATAAAAATACATATCCCATAATAATAATAATTATTATTATTATAATTCTCCACACTACAAACTAATATAATCATAACAAGTAAATATACAGCCCAGCGAAATAATTATTACATCATCATATAGTCATAACATTTATCGATTGGCATTTTAATCGGAAGTGACTGACAATGGACCATCGTCAATTTCTTCATCACCTTCAATATCAAGTTCACTTGTTGGTTCACTGGGGGGTAAGCTATATGGACGAGGATACTTCATGTCCTATGAATGAGTAATTATAAATATAAATGCATACAGTATGTAATGGTTCACTGGGGGGTAAGCTATATGGACGAGGATACTTCATGTCCTATGAATGAGTAATTATAAATATAAATGCATACAGTATGTAATGGTTCACTAGGGGGTAAGCTATATGGACGAGGATACTTCATGTCCTATGAATGAGTAATTATAGATATAAATGTATACAGTATGTAATGGTTCACTAGGGGGTAAGCTATATGGACAAGGATACTTCATGTCCTGTGAATGAGTAATTATAGATATAAATGCATACAATATGTAATGGTTCACTGGGGGGTAAGCTATATGGACGAGGATACTTCATGTCCTATGAATGAGTAATTATAGATATAAATGTATACAGTATGTAATGGTTCACTAGGGGGTAAACTATATGGACGAGGATACTTCATGTCCTATGAATGAGTAATTATAGATATAAATGTATACAGTATGTAATGGTTCACTAGGGGGTAAACTATATGGACGAGGATACTTCATGTCCTGTGAATGAGTAATTATAAATATAAATGCATACAGTATGTAATGGTTCACTGGGGGGGTAAGCTATATGGACGAGGATACTTCATGTTCTATGAATGGGTAATTATAAATATAAATGCATACAGTATGTAATGGTTCACTAGGGGGTAAGCTATATGGACGAGGATACTTCATGTCCTATGAATGAGTTATAAATGCATACAGTATGTAATGGTTCACTGGGGGGTAAACTATATGGACGAGGATACTTCATGTCCTATGAATGAGTAATTATAAATATAAATGCATACAATATGTAATGGTTCACTAGGGGGTAAGCTATATGGACGAGTATACTTCATGTCCTATGAATGAGTAATTATAAACATAAATGCATACAATATGTAATGGTTCACTGGGGGGTAAGCTATATGGACGAGGATACTTCATGTCCTATGAATGGGTAATTATAAATATAAATGCATACAGTATGTAAAGACGATCATTAGTTCACTAATCACGTGACCTTCAACCAATAGGGATGATTATGTGATCTATAACCAAACAAGGTCTTTGCCGACTACCAGAGCTCATTTAAATTAACCAGATAGAGGGGTTGCCCTGGGATACGTAATTTAGTTGCCTTGTACAAAATGACCAAATAGCAGGTAAGCATTTACATATATAATATATCCAGATGACTCATTTTCTTGCATTTTGGAATAAATTTGAATCTTGAAGTACTTGTCATTTGCTATTTGTACAATATCTAACAAGCCTAATAAACAGTGGTGTGGAAACAGCCAGTCATGCAGGACATTGTCCAATGAATCTAGTGAATGTCTGGTAAATTGAAACTGAATTGTATACAAAGTATATGGGGAGCAGGACAAGAGTAGTGAAAATAGGTCAAAATGTCTGGTAGTAGGCTCAATGTTTACACACCCCTTAATCTTCCTGGATATCAAATTTCATTGACATCCTGTACAAAATGGTAGAGTAAGTGTTTAAAAGTAACCACTTGATTAAAACAGCCGATTTTCAGAAATATGTTTAATTAAAGACACTTTACCTTCAATGAAGCGAATGATCCTCGTCTACGTAGTTTATAGTACTCAGGATGAGTACATTCTAATGCTTTATGTCGTGCCTGTCTATAGAACTGTCCCAATTGATTCCAATCTAGTAATTCACCAAGTCGCTCAGTTCTGTTCCTCTGGAGTATTCTCTGACGTCTGTTCTGAGAGCTAAATTCAAACATGAACTATATGCGTGCATGTATGTGTGTGTGTGTGTGTGTGTGCAGATAAATAGATGAATAGATAAATAGATGAATAGATGAATAACAATAGAAGAACAACGGATGATGGCAATTTAATGATACCAAGACAGGCAGAGATAGAGTAACTAGAGACTAGAATGAATGAGTGATCATAACATGAAAATCTTTCTATACTTCCAACCTGAGCTAATTGTTGTATAGATTCATCAACACTACGGAATCTCCTGTCGACTATGTATATACCATAAGCTGAAGGGTCTGAAACATTTTTACCAATGAAAGACCCAAAACCAGATAGATTAGTAGTCACTGATGGAATACCCATCACAGTACACTCAGCTAAAAATATAATTAAAAAGAATTTCCATGTAATTATTATGAAGTTAAAGGGTGTACTTAATAGGGCTGGAATGAGTACCCTATTATCCAGATAATTATCTGCGAACTGAACATCTGGATCTGTTTCTTTGTATCTGGGTGCTCATTTAATGCATATGCACAGAAACCAAACACGTGAAATTTAATTGCAATAATATGGTGGTTGATAAGTACCAGCTTTTTTGGCTCGTAGAGTGCAGAATGATCTGTAAACACACCAATGCTGCTTGTATAAATATCTATTGCAGTTAATTACAGCAAAAAGGTGAGGTAATACTGTATATTTTAGTGCAAACAAAGTCATGAATTTTTAGAGCAATTATCCAGGTACCTGTCCGTTATTGTGAGCAGATATCCAGAAAGTAAAAGACAGGATCTGTTCCAGCCCTAGCACTTATACTATAATATACTTATGATCACTGATATAAAAAAAATTGGACTTGTCGATACACTGGAGTGGACAATTCAGTAAGCCTGATTTTATACCTAAAAGCAATCGACAACTACATGTACATGTACAAACAGAATATTTATTTACATTTTCTATGTATTTCAAATATTATTTTAAATATCGTGATATTGCATCATATCATGATATTTTTGGTAGCAATATAATAGTTATAACACACTTTACAGTGATTACAAATGTTTTAATGTAGCATTAGGGCGGGTCAATAAAGGTTGAGTTTACATAATGCACGAGCCGAAGGCGAGTGCATTATGTAAACTCAACCTTTATTGACCGCCCAAGTGCTGCATTGAAACACACAATGCACTGTCAAGTGTGTTCTAAGTGATTTATTGACGATCTAGTAAACTACCACTGTTGTTGGAGCTGCTTCATTAGTAGAGGTGAGCAAAGTGTGCAATAACTAACTTATTGCACGCAAAAGTGTGCAATAAGTGATTTAATGTTCAATCATGTAATGCATTATCTGCACTCTGATTGGCCACAGGTCACATGATCAGCAATACTATTTTTTTTAGTCATATCACACATCTCTATTATATACAACAGACTTGGTGTGTATCCCCATGGTTCATAATAAGAATAAAATCTATTATATACAACAGACCTGGTGTGTATCCCCATGGTTCATAATAAGAATAAAATCTATTATATACAACAGACCTGGTGTGTATCCCCATGGTTCATAATAAGAATAAAATATATTATATACAACAGACCTGGTGTGTATCCCCATGGTTCATAATAAGAATAAAATATATTATATACAACAGACCTGGTGTGTATCCCCATGGTTCATAATAAGAGGGAAAAACACCAAGATGACTTCCTCTGACAAATTCTTCATAGTCCATTTTAAATAAGGGGTTAGTTGGAGATAGGAACTCAGGATGAAATATCACCTGAATGAAACAATATGTAATGAATTGCGGATTGCGTTTTAACATACACAATGTAAAGCGTTTAAACATTGCGGTTTGCGTGCACGCAATCCACAATGTTCAAACGCAACTGCAATCGACTGTAAACTGTATACATAGTATAAGGGGAGCAGGACAAGAGTGTTGAAAATAGGTCAAAATGGCTGGCAGTTGGTTCACTAATTCCACACACCTAATCATGAATTTTAATGGACTTTAGTATTAACTTACTTTAACTCTATCTTCTCGTCTATTGAACAGCTGTACACGTCTCAAACTACATAACACAGGGTCGATACCATCATCTAATACATTATGTGTTACTATGGGAGGTAGTTTAGTACGTTGAGCCGAGAATATACATTTCTTGAGCTTAATGATGTCTTGCTTCTCAATAAGAGTACTTGAATCAGGAAGTTGACCTCTGAAACATTGTAAAAATGTATTTAATACAGGTTCATGCAGTACATGTAATTCATTACTGTAATGTTGATTCAAATATCTTCTTTCCTATTTGTTTTTGAATCTCATCAACAGTTTCACTAAATAAGAAAATGAACACACTAATCACACATGGACATACACACATATACACATACAGAAACACACATTCATAAACACCGAGACATACATATACACATTCACATTCATGCACACATACACATACAGACATACACATTCATAAACACCAAGACATACATATATACACATTCACATCCATGCACATATACACATACACAGACATTCATACACATGGATACATAAACCATAAATAAACATACACATACACTATACACAGATACAGATACACACTCACACACACTTATATTGTGCATACCTCAGTTGTTTAGTAATAGCCTGTCCTTTAAGTGAGTCTACATTGAAGCTATTGGTACGGGCAGGAAATATTAGGAAAGCCACTACTGTGGTATCACTCTTACATTCCTACAGAAAGACATAAGTTTGTATATAAATATATATTACATATATACAGTACAAGTATCAATATATACATGTACGTACATAGTACATACATATTTTTTTTCTACAAGTGTTTTGACTAAATGTGGCTTAACGAGGAAGCTAGAATAGCACACAAGTTGCTACAGTATGTTAGCCGTCTCCCGAGCACCAATGGCTTTACATCCCCTCTGAAGGATGTGGTGATGTGGTGATGAACGAACACCTCATAGGCAAGAAAAAGCCTGACCTTAGTGGGGCTTGAACCTGCAACCTTTCAATTGCAGGCCAGCACTTTAACCAGCAGGCCACTAGTATCCCACTTCCTTTATAGCAATTTCACTGAATTCTTGTACAAAATACATGTAATAAACAATTGTGCCTGTGTTTCCATGTTTGCAAAAATTGGCAGTGGGAAGGCAAAACTTTTGATGAAATGCTCACTATTCAGAAATGTTTTTACAGCAAGCCAACAAATTCATAACCAATTTTGTTGGCTTCATTTACAAAATGGCTACAATAATACATGTATTATAATTATGTGACCTACTTTTCAAAAAGGGACGCTTTCCTGCAAAATAATTTTGATGAAATGCTTACCTTGATTTGCTCGCCAAATCCTCCATTTTTGTACAGGAAGTCAATGAAATTCAGTATCTAAGAAGGCTAGTGTTGTTTTAGTTAACTATAACCAAAACCAAAACCCCTTTTAGTAAGGCATTGTGACTTTTAGTTAACTAAACTATAACTAAATCACAAGTCTATTGCGTTAACTAAAACTAAAACCCTTTTAGTAAGCCTAATATTATTTAGTTAATTAAAAGTTTGAGAAACTAGACATACTATAACTGTAGTCATTGTCAAACTAAAACAACACTATAAGAAGTTTAATAATAGCTCTGTCTGGATACCAAATTTCATTAACTTCCTCTACAAAATTGCAGAATGGCAAGCAATTAAATGAAAAGTGTTTGATCAAAATTATTATGCAAGGAACTGTCCCTTTTCAAAAATAAGGTCATATTATATCAATAATCTCCACCTTTAAGTAATGATTCAATCGAGATAGTGCCTCTATAAATATATCTGCTCCTTTGTTGCTGAATTCATATCTATAATGAGATATTTACATGTACATGTATTTGTGTTCAGTTGTGTAGCTTACCTTCCTGCTATGAAGAAGTACAGTGTGTTGTCAAGATTGAAATCATAGTGACTAAGAGGATATAGAATGGATGGATGGACGGATAAATGGATGAATGGACGAATAAATGGATGAATGGATGGATACACTGATGAATGGACAAATGGACAAATGGACAAATGGTTGAATATATAAATGGATGGATGAATGGATGATTGTCTAGACTGAAGTCATAATGAATAAAAGGGTACAGAATCAATGGATGAATAGATAGATAGCTATAGATAGATATAAGTTGATAGATAGATAGATAGATAGATAGATAGATAGATAGATAGATAGATAGATAGATAGATAAATAGACAGATAGATACATGTAGATAGATAAATGAAAGGATCGATGAATCAATTGATGGAAAGATAAAATGAATGAATGAATGAATGGCTGGATAGATGAGTGAATCCACAAATATGTATTTATGTATGTGCGTAGTTATTTAAGCATGAGTGGTTGTATCATGATGGTAACATTTACTCACCCATGAAAATGTCCTCTTACAAAATCATGGAGTTTCTCTTTGGCTTTTGCATGTAGATTTTGGAATTCATGTATTGCACTGAAAATAAGAGACACTTATCATTATTACACTACTCCTCAAAATTAACATTCCATATCTACAGTACACATTACTATACTGTATAATGTTAAATAGTGCCAATGTATATTATCATTTAATAGTACTAACGCCTTCTTTCATCTAAATATATTAACTCACCTAAACTTTATTACATTCAGTCCATTTGGTAAAATAACATCTGTGTGTGTGTGTTTGTGTGTGTGTGTGTGTGTGAAATAAAACCAAAAGTCCCCTTTGTCACAATAATGAATATACATGTAGATATCATCATCTAAATTTATACTTCATTCTCACTTGAACAGAAATAAATCTTTTAATAATTTTAATTCTTCTCTTACCTGGCTTTCTCTTAAGGAGATGCTCTGCTTCATCAGCAGTAATCTGTGACACTGTAGTGAAGACATGGCAACAATGGGCAGCTGCTCTCTCAATGCAATATTTGTGATAGATCTGTCTATCTCCAGCTTCCTAATAGAGAGAGAAAGACAGAGAAAAAGAGGTTGTGCAAAAAGAAGAAATGAAGAAGATAAGTACACAGTATTTCTAAGCTCATACACATGAATATGTACTTCATATACTTCATGTACTTGTACTCATGAATATCATAAGTACTTCGTGTACATGTACATGTACTCATAAATATTGTACACATGTACAGCAACACATGTACATGTACATGCATGTATTACACTAACCTTATCAACATCAAACTGGAAAATATATTTGGCATATATCATAAAGTGAGGGGGAGGAGAAAGGAAGAGGAAGAGAAAGGAAGAGAGGGAGGGGAGGAGAGAGGAGGAGGGGAGGGGAGGGAAGGAGGGAAAAGAGAGAGAAGGGTGGTAGAGGGGGAGGAGTAAGGAAGGGGAAGAGAAAGGGAGAAAGGGAGGGGAGGAGAGAGGAGAAGGGAAGGGGAGGGAAAAGGGAGAGAGGGGAGGTAAAGGGAGAGGGGAGGTAAAGGGGAGGGGAGAGAGGGAGGGGAGGAGGGAGGAAGGGGAAGAGAGAAATGGCAATAATGAAGAAACAGACATTCAGACAGGTAAGAAAATAAAAATATATATGCAGATAAATAAATAGATACAGGGATAAATGGATAGATAGATAGATAGATAGATAGATAAATAGATAGATAGATAGATAGATAGATACATGAAGGTACATAGATAGATCGATATAATTTAGATAGATAGATACTAGATAGATAGATGGTTTGTAGATACGTAGATAGATGTAGATGTAGCAATACAGATACAAGAATCAAACTCACATAAGGAAGATTATTATAAAAGTCTTCATTCCCAGCACACAAGTGTCGTCCCAACAGAGTGGCATGAGTTGTGAATATCGTTGAAACAGAAATTTGTCGGAGTCTCAACAAGAGGAGACCAAGACCAGACATCCACTCATGGAAATGAGCTATTACCATGGGAGTGGGGCCAGGAAGACGAGAATAGAACTGAAAACAAAATATGGAAATAAAAGAAGTAAATGTTATATATATATATATATATATATATATGTATACATGTAATGTCATGTATACATGTACATGTAGAATGGTCACTAGTACTAGAAACCAATGCTTATTCTCTCCATAAAGATGAGTGTACATGTAATGTATTCATATAGTAGTGTCAGTCATACAGGACATTGTCTATACATCTAGTGAATGTCTGGTAAATTGAAACTAAACTGAATACAAAGTATATGGGGAGCAGGACAGGAGAGAGGAAAATGGGTCAAAATGTCTGGTAGTTGGCTCAATATTTCCACACTTCTATATAGTATATACATATATAATATATACACAGTTCAGAGTTTTTGATAAAATTTGAACGATAGGCCAAATTGGCTCAAAAATGGTTAGTGTGCGCGCTGTTGAGAATACATCTTGAGTCATTTAACAAAGAGCTAATGCTGTTAGTGACAATATAATCATAATTAACTGTGCCATCTGACCCAAAGAGAGAACTGTGCAGTGCCAAATAAGAAGCTCTTTGGGCCAATGGTGTGCCATACGAGCTTATCAAAAATACTGACACAGTTATACACACACATGAACACACACACACAGACACAGACCTCAGATATAAACCAGTATGTAAGAAACCCAAATACGATAACATCTTCCGCTTCTTTGTCACCATCAGGCACTCCAATATGAGATAGTTCCCATAGCTCTTTCTTCCATTGACTTAGTCTCCAGTATGTAGAACCCAAATCAAGTAATATAACCTTTTAGAATATATATGTAATGAATGAGAGAGGATTCATGTTAAATACCTTTGGGTACCCGTCGATAAGCCAGCGTCCAAAAACAACCTGAAAGAAAACAAGATATAAACAATAATGTACAACACGAAAAATAAGTTAAAAATATTAATACAGTATTTTGGAAGCAGTTTATACCAAGCAAAGTTTAGTAAATGAAGAATAACTATTTTAATAGTACATGAAAAATCACGAGGCTAGTCACTTAGAAAATAATTATGATGAATGCTTAGATCTTTCCCTATTCAACTATTTCCTACAGGACAACAACTATATTAAATTTCTAGTGGAACAATAGTTGTTAATCCAGGATACCAAATTTCGTTGGTC
Source organism: Petrosia ficiformis (assembly GCA_947044365.1). Classification (NCBI taxonomy): domain Eukaryota; kingdom Metazoa; phylum Porifera; class Demospongiae; order Haplosclerida; family Petrosiidae; genus Petrosia; species Petrosia ficiformis. The sequence goes on from OX345648.1 coordinate 4,549,354, forward strand.
AAATTCTAATAATCTAAAAGTGTTAATCAATAAAACTATTACCGAAATGTCAGCAGTTCACATATACATATGTACATGTGAATGAATATGTGGAAAGGGATCATGTTGCATAAAACATTTTAGATTATTTCACCATTTTGCACACAAAGTCAATGAAATATGGTATCCTGAAAGAGATATCTTAGATACCAACTTCCTATGCAAAAACGGCAGAATGGTGAGGAAAAGGTAATCGCTTGATCAAAATAAAAATTATTTTTGGGGAAGTGTCCCTTTTTGAAAATTACGTATAATAATTATATTACTATATATTACTGTTACTAACATTGACTCCTTCTTTCTTCATGCTTTCAATGACCTCCTTAGTCACAGATAGTTCAGGTTCCATTACCTCCACTTCCAGTCGTACAGTGGGTTCATGATAAGGACCTATCATACAGTACAGATCTCCTAGTTCACCTGTAGTCACTCCTGCTTTACTACGAATCACTGTATGAATACCACCAACTGGATTATATGGATACAAGAATAAACAAGAATAAACAAGAATAAACAAGAATAGATAAAGTAAACAACTTAAAACAAGAATACTGTACATGCTACAAATTTTAGTTTGACAATAATGACCACTTTTAGTTATAGTATGTCTAGTTTATCACAGTTTTAGTTATAGTTAATTAACTAAAACAATTCTAGGCTTACTAAAAAGGGTTTTAGTTTTAGTTAACTAACTAAAAGTGCCCATTATTGGCCATTTTTCATTTTAGTTAGTTATAGTTATTACGGTAGACCTGTTATTTAGTTATAGTTTAGCTAACCAAGTCACAGTGCCTTACTAAAAGGAGTTTTAGTTATAGTTAACTAAAACACTATACAAATTGCAAATAGAATACATACTGCAAATATATGATATAACACATTATATCCAACCACATTCACCATGGCAACATGGTTGATTCTATAATAAACAGCCCTTCCTCGTTGGATACAGACACTCTTGAACTTAGAATTTGCAACTGACTACTCACCTTTATGAGCTACTTCCCATGCTATCTCAAAGTTGAAACGAAATGGTTCAGCTACTTCAAAATCCTCCTCTCCACTTGTTGATCCGCCTAGAGGCAAATCCAGACTATCTGATGATATCTGCTCATGGGACATGGTCTACAACAGAGGCTAGCGTTAATTATTACAGCTTTGCAACTAACAAACTCACTTATGTAAGCTTGTATGTCTTCTAAACTCTCTTCAACATGAACCACAATCTCTTTTAAATGCTTACCTCACAAAGGTAGCCATCTTATCTGCTGGATAAATAAACAATAATCTGATTGGTCAATTGCACGTGGTAGCTAATGCAAGACTTTTCCTTATAAGGTTCACATGCACATGATTCAGTGAGATTTACTCACATCAAGCACATGCATCTTGTTCAACACAACACACCAAATGTATGTGCAACACGTGATCTTACAAGGATGATAATATCATATACATCATAATATGCTATATAGCTACGCTTAACGATGCTAACATCATAGTACATAATTATTTGTTGGAAAGCGAGAGCAAATAATATTTTAATAAAAACAAAAGACAGTCAACACACAATATAATGGTTTTATTAAAAATCTTTCGGAGGAGGTAACGATTCTAGCAGAGGTTCTCGTAAAACTGAGAATGATACTGCATTAGGAGGAGTTTTAACTAGAATACGAGATCTTGCAACTTCAAATTCATCAATTTCTGTTTCAGTTACTATCATGACCTGAGGTGGTGAGTCTGTCTCAACATTAGTTGCAACTCTCTCTATTTTCTTATTTTTAAACTGCTTAATGCCCCTGTACACATAATATCCAGTAACACTTAGAGCTGCAACATATGCTGTGCATAGTATTACTACCAAATAAATTTCACTACTGTTTTGTTCTTTTTCACCCTGAAAAAATACAGGGCCCATGAAAAGAAACACAAGGTTAAATTCAAAGAAAGCATCCACTCCATTCCTCCATTCGCCACGAAATGGCTGGAATATAAGATGGAAATAAAGGAGTGCTAACACCAGAAGACCCATAATAAATAGATTCAGTGGATAGTAAGCATATGCAGCTAATAGAAATGAAACAGTTCGAAAAATGAGTCTTGCACCCAACCACCAACGAAACTTTGGTTTAAACGGATTCCAGAATGTGTCATACAGAGGGCTCAAGTAGTTCATCCGTTTGTTACGATACAGTATTTGTGGGAATAGTAGAATAAGCGGAAGAGGAATAACATACACTAATATAATTATGATAGCTAGGATACCCAAAGGTGCATGAAAACCTTGAAAATAATGTACTGAAGGATCCCCAGCCCATCGTAATGATTCAGTACCTGTACCAGTATCATAAACTACAGTAAGAGCTAATATACGAAAACATGTTGCAGAAACACTGGAGTATACAAGAAGAAGCATGGTAGCCATTGTGTTGATAGTAAGCAAGCCAAGTTTACGATGACATTTAAAACATCGGGGCAGGAAACCAATCACTATTACTATCAATATCAGGTACATAGGGAACATATATTCAAGGAATGTATGTTCTAATGGATTAAAACCAGAGTGGAAACATATCGGCAAGCCAGCATCCAGAGATACCCAAGCAAAAGGCATGAAAAAAAAAGTAAACTTTTGTTGTGTGATAAACACTTGAGTGTAGTGATTGACAATGTTTGAATAGAATATTATCCCATTTATATATCCATCACTGATTGTGAACTTCAAAGCAGCTAAAGTCAGAATAGCAAGTACTGTTAATACACCTAGAAAAGCAACTACAATTATTAATGCCAAAAATGCATTTGAACAGTCACTGCATCTATTAGAACCAACAACATTACTATAACCATCATCACACTTTCCACAGCCTAATCCGGAACGATAATATCCAATAGAACATTGGACAGAATAGTCATCAATTAAAGGATAAATGACTTTCTCACCTCGTCGACAATAATCTTCATAACAGTATTGAATAATTAACAGCGATTTTGAGTCATTATTTTCAAGACCAATCCAGTATCCATCAGGTGCTGTAAAAGAACCACTCTCTACACTACATTCTACTCCATAGTCAACAATCATAGGATTACACATACATTGTTGAAGTGTATTGTTATATATGAAACCAACTGGACATGGCAGTACATTCACACTAACTTCAACTAATGCTTGAGTTTCAGTTGATACAATATCAATAGTGACATTACTGCTTTCATTAGGGCCAAGAATGTGCAGTTGTGTTTGTGATTCTAATAAGGAGAAGTTTGTGTCATCAAGTAGAGATTGATAAGCTGAAAACACAGATTGAGTTCGTGATGAGACAACACCTACCACTGTTTGATTAAATTCATCTAATCCTTCTAATTTGATATTTCCTCTCTGACCAGTCATGAGGTTAAGGCTATTATGATCTACGTTCAGTTTGGATATTCCACTAGCTACAATAGAGACAGAATCGGGTTTATCACTGAAATAAAACTGGCGTGAGAAATTTGTGTACAGTATTTCAAAAACAGTTGAATTGGGATACATTGATCTAAGTTCAAGAGCCCAAGAGCAAAGACGCAAAGAAGAACCGTATACTACTCCACCTTCAGGAGCAGTGTTACCATCAAATCTAATGCTACCTTGAAAATTGGCCACATTATCACATTCAAAAAAATCTGTCGAATCGGGTATACAGAAAAAATTTATCTCACCAAAATACAAGAAGCAATCATACTCACCCGTAAGAGAAAAAATATTAAATGTGATAAGATCAACATACAGTGCACCGCCTTTTGTTTGTGCAGAGTTATTAACAAAATCAGTTGTCGAGTTCTGCTGTACTACAAGATAGGAGAACTGAAGTAGTTTCATTCCAGCACCATACACTCCACAATTACGATACAATTTTAGATTTGCTTCTGACTGGACATTAATATTGGTTCCAACCGCAGTTATTGCACTTCCTAAATTGTCAGAAAACATAACTTCACCAGATATTTCCAACAATGCGTTCCAAGCACTAAATATGCCATCTGAACTATATGGAGTAGAAGTACTATAATCGTAATATCGTGCAATGAAATTGTTTTCAAAAACACAGTTGTTAATTAGAATAGTGAACGGGCTCCGAAACTTCAACAAGGCAGCATTGGCAAGCACAAACACAGCAGCACCGACTAAGGCCTCATTTTCTGAAAAGTTACACGTGTGAAATGACATAGATATACCAGGACTGGAAAACCCTGATGAGAAGATGGCAACACCCCCACCTGAGCGTCCAATATTCCCAATGAACTTGGAATGCCTGATACTAACACTATTCCTTGGTTCATCACTCAGAGTACTTGTATTCACATATATGTTTTCTATATCATCAATTATTGAAATACCACCTCCTCCAAGATATGTAGAAACAGCAAATATATATCCATTATTATCAAACTCACAGTTATCAATTGTTATGTTGTTACCCTTTGTATTGTGAAAAATTGACAAGTGTATACCTGAACCAAACCGAGCTATATTTTCAATAAAGGACAAGTTGTACATTAGTACATTGAAATTGAATTGTCCATGAGCTGCTAGGATTGTTAAACCACCTCCACCGCTACTTTGAAGAAAGTTTCCAATGTTGGGTAATAAAGGTTTGATTTGTTCAACATAACCAGTAAAGCTACAGTCTCTGTTACCCTCAAAAGAGGAATTAGAAATTGTTATATCCACATTTGTACTGAATTGTTGAAGAAGATCGTTATTTATAAAGTCCACATAAACCATCACAAATCCACCGCCTACAAGTTGATAAAAGATTGTTTGAGAGTAACTCTCCGAACTCTCTACATCACATAATGGAGACGTATTATTCTTAAAAAGAACATCCACCAATGTCAGATTATTCATTATATTATAGCTAATTAATCCCACTCCAGTTGTATTTTCTATAATAACCCTCTCCAGTAACACATCACTACATATACCTAGAAATACTGCTACTTGCATTGGTGGTATAGTTACAAAAATAGGAAACAGAATTCCATGTAGATGAGAGACAGTATCAAATAGATCAACTCCTCCCAAACCACAACCTGAAATCTTGAGATTTGATAGTCGTAAATTGTGTACATAGACAAAAGCCAATCCATTATTTTTACCACATATAATCACAGTATCTCCTACTTGGCCCAATCCAATTATGGTAAAATTATTAGTCAAGTTGATCAGATGAAATTCTTGAATGATATGAACTCCAGGTTGAAGAACAATTTCAGTATTATTTTGGGACTGTAGTTCATGGTCTATGCAGGGGTACAATGAATCCCCAGTACACTCTTCATTTGGGTAAACAGTAACCTTATAAGCTGTTGCTTGTGTAGTCGCATAACAGAGAAATATGATTAACACAAGCAAAAGATGTACTTTGCAATTGCTATGAAAGACACCACATAATAATTAATTTGCTACCATATTATTACCATAACTATTAGCTAACCTCATTTTGAACAGCAATGTATCGCTGACTGACAGCACTAGGTATGTCAATATTTGGTGTTGAATTAAATTAACTGCTTGTCACAACTGAATTGGAATGCATCACCTTGCACTGATACCATAGTGATAACCAATAAATACCACACTAATATACACTAGAGTAGGATGTTACCATCCTTAATACATTTGATATTATATTAACTATATATTATATCTGTTATATAAACTCCACTAAATTAACCAACAAGTAGCATCCAATCTTTTCCACATTCTTTTGTTTACCAGGAGACATCCTAAAACCTCTTTCACTTTGAATGGGAATGATTATGAATTTAGGGTATTGCAAACACGAGGCTAAAGGTTATGATAGCAATGTTTTGGAGGTATATACCTGCCAATATTATTAGGTACTATCACCAGCAGAAATAAGAATGAGATGTATATGTTGCCATAGTAACAGATCAAGGTAACACATTTGTTCACAAGTTATAATTAAAATTTATGATACAAATAAGAAATACAAGGATCTTATTCTCACAACAATCATTACAATATATTAATAGTTATTGTTATTGATCTATGCCTCCATGGGCTCTTCCTTGACGACAACATCATTGTCACCATTAATTTCTTGATTTTCATTTACATCCTTGTTTAGGAATTCATCTTCTTCAGACTTTACCTTTACCTTCTCACGTCCTTTATCTCTTTCTCTGTCTTTATCTTTGTGACGATCTTTGTCCCGATCTTTGTCCCTATGTCTGTCTTTATCCTTGCTGCTCTTATCACGATCCTGTTAATACATGTACATGTAATTTAAAACCAAGTTTAGTTCCTACATGTATTAAAAGCCTAAAGACTAATGCTCGCTGGCACAAAGTAATAATAATAATAATAATAATAATAATAACAGTATAAAAGAATGTACACATGTAGGTTTTCTCAATCCAAACATTAGATAAGTAGCAAGTTAGATCAAAATTACATGTACATGTATAACAATAATGAAAATCATGTGCTCAGCAAGCTAGCACAGCGAAAAAAACGCAATACAACACATGTACATGTACATCCACACACAAAATATACATATACATGTATGCATATACAATGTATGTAATCATATAAAAAAATGAAAAACCACAAAGACTTCGAAATAGCCACAGAAGATGTACAGTGGCTTATAAAATTTTACAGCTGTGATGGCGTAGAAAATTTAGGGACAGCCACAATGGCTTAGAAACTTTAGGAACACCCACAATGGCTTAGAAACTTTAGGAACAACCACAATGGCTTAGAGACTTTAGGGACAGCCACAATGGCTTAGAAACTTTAGGAACAACCACAATGGCTTAGAAACTTTAGGAACAACCACAATGGCTTAGAAACTTTAGGGACAGCACATACAGACAATGTTATTTTCTGTATTACTAATATACCTTATCTCTTTTCCTGTCCTTATCCTTTTTATCTCTGCTTCGACTACGATCTCTTTTGTCCTTATCACGATCTCTGTTAACATAATTCAAACAAACATATACATGTACATACATGGACATCAATCAACTGAACAACCCTTGCTCTACTGCCCCAAGCGCCAGGCTAGGAGGATAAAGCACTGACAGTCTCTTCTCAAACTAGTGAAATACAGTTCAATACTCATGTTCTGCCCACAATAGTCAGCACTTGTTGGCACTTCTCAGATATACATGTACATGTAGGTTACTGAGACAGAATTAAGTACATGTACATGTACATGTATATACTGAGTAAACAGCACTAAATGCAAGTTAGAATCTGATCACCATTCTACCTACATGTAGTCTGGACAGAACACTGCATGTGCATATACATGTACACGTATCATTATCACAATTCGTTTTTTTGGTGTCAAACTACATGTACACGTATACTCCATGGTCCAATTAGAGTTTTAGGAGAATAAGCATGTATAAGTACCAAAGTGGTGGTCCCACCCCCCTGATACCAATATAATAATGTACCTGCTTCGGCTTCTACCTCTCTTTCGATCTCTTTCCTTGCTACGACTTCTACCTCTTCTTCGATCTCTGTCCCGATCTCGGTCATGCCCTTTATCCCCCCTGTCTCTGTCTCTGTCTCTCTCCCTTTTCTTTTCACGATCAAAATCCCTATCACGATCACGATCTCTTTCCCTATCTCGATCTTTGTCTCGCATATCGCTAAATATAACAGAAATACATTCACAACTATAATCTCTAAACAGTATTTGCACAATCATAAATTACATCAGAGCTTTTGATAAGTTTTGAAGCTTGGGCCAAATTGGCTCAAAAATGGCTAGTGTGTGCGCCATTGAGAATACATCTTGAGCCAATTAACTAAGAGTTAATGCTGTTAGTGACAATATAATCATAATTAACTGTGCCACTGGCCCAAAGAGAGAAGAACTGTGCAGTGCCAAATAGGAAGCTCTTTGGGCCAATGGTGCACCATATGAGCTTATCAAAAACACTGAAGTACAATGTACATGTACATTTAGTAATGTGTACAGTTCAAATATTAGTGAGATTTGTTATACCGTATAGCTGGTTTTTTTTTTCCAAGGACATAAAAATTCATATCAAAATTTTGCAACATGATTTATGCACACAATCGTGGTCAATTGAAGAAAGTGTAAATAAAGTTCCACGTTCTTCAATCTGACTGCAAATGTAAAGTGAAAATAAATTCTATGCAAAAAAACCTACTATATGGTTTTGTGTTGAGTGCTCCTACATGTAGTATTAGTAAACTTACCGTTCATCAACTCTTCCTGAATACTTGATACATTCATTGGGAGCTCCCTTTCTTGTTCCACCCAAACCGCCACCTAAATACATACATGTACATGTAATACTACATACAGGTACATGTACATTTAATACTACATACAGGTACATGTAATACTACATACAGGTACATGTAATACTACATACAGATACATGTAATACTACATACATGTACATGTACATGTAATACTACATACAGGTACATGTAATACTACATACATGTACATGTAATACTACATACAGGTACATGTAATACTACATACAGGTACATGTAATACTACATACAGGTACATGTAATACTACATACAGGTACTACATACAGGTACAGTGTAATACTACATACAGGTACATGTAATACTTCATACAGGTACATGTAATACTACATACAGGTACATGTACATGTAATACTACATACAGGTACATGTAATACTACATACAGGTACATGTAATACCAATATGCATATAATAGGGGCAAGTCTGATTGAGTCCCTCTCTAGCCAGGTCTGAGCTTATGCTCAGGATTGTCCCTATGATGATTATCCTAATACACATGTAACACATGTACTGTACATGTAACTGCATAGTGTGCAAGTAATGTACATGTATACATGTAAATATACAATGTACATGCAACTATAATACACAATGTACATGTAAAAAAACAAAGACTTTTATTGACAAAACACTTTCCTTCTGTTTCTACAGATATCAGAATTCCATAGCAACCATGTACATGTACATTTGGTGGGCTTCTATACATGTACATGTACTGTATATTACTTTGTTTATTTAATCTAACCTAATCTTCTAGGTTTCCAACTCTTGACTGTTCTTCCTCTTTCGACATCAACTACAACTCTCCTACCATCAACTTTCTTACCATCACCATATTTATAAGCAGCTGCAACACAAGAAATCAAGAACACAAGAAAAGGTGTGGTCAATCAAGTTATCATTTAATATGAATTCAAGCAAAGGATGATCTTCAAGTAGTACACATGGTAAGTACATGTACTGAAAATCTATCTGTACATGTACAGTTACATGTACATACATGTATATTTACATGTACATACATGTATATACTGTATACATGTACATGTATACTGCACATGTCAATCATAATGCACTGTACATGTACACACATTCTGTACATGTACTGCGTATTGTTCGGTACTTACATGTGCTCAGTACATGTACTATGAGATATAAAACTCACCCTTAACTTACCCTACAATAGTGCTAAATAATAACTTACATGTACTGTACATTGAGTTGTATAATAGGGTATATGCTACATATTGCAGAGCAGGCACAGGCACACTCCCCGATAACTTACCAACTTACCATATTCATAATGCATGCAAATATTAACACATACATTGTACAAGTACACATACATGTACATGCGTGTACAATTGCATACTGTAAACATGTATGTACATGTACCAGAGTTTTTGATAAGCTCATATGGCACACGATTGGCCCAAAGAGCTCTTTATTTTGTTCTCTTTTTTGGCCAGATGGCGGCACGGTTAATTATGATTATATTGTCATTAATAATTGGCTCAAGATATATTCCCAATAGCACACACACTAACCATTGCTGAGCCAGTTTGGCCCATGCTTCAAAACGCATCAAAAACTCCAACATGTACACAAACAGAGATGCACAGTTATACACAGAGCTAAAAAAAATAATTTTCCCAAATATTGAAGTTCTATCTTATATTTATTTATAAGTACAATGTAGAACAGACACGAACCCACCTACAACTTACACACATAAGGACCTAACCCAATGTCTCTTATGAGAGAGCGCTGGGTAGGAGGGAAAAAAGGATATACATTACAGTACTGTAGTATGTGCTTGTGCTGAAACGAATACTGAAATATTCGGATATTTGTACGTTATTTTGGTATTCAAATGTAATTTTAGTATTTGACTATTCATTTGTGCATGTGCAGAAACAAAACACATGCAATAATTAAATGGCAGCAGAGAGGTTTCTTGCTTCGTGTTACTAGTTTTCTAAGCTTCAACAAACAATAAAAACACAGAGGTTGCTGTTATAAACAATGTGTGCCCCAGAGAGCATCTACATGTAGGTGTCCACAGACGTCTTAGCACAGTACTTACCTGAGACGCCCAAAGTAAAAGAGAGAAGTCTCACTTGTTTTGTTCACATTTCATTGGAACACCGAAAAGCAGTATTCGTTTCAGTACTAGTATGTGCATATACATTTACATGTATGTAACCAAAGTATCCTACTTCCACCAGGCTGGTTTCTCTTCATTCAGAAAACTTACCATATTAGCAAAGTCTACATAGGTGTGCATGCAATTTATAATACACACATACTGCACATGTACAAATGTACATGTATATACATGTACATTGTACATGGAGCAAAACAATTGGATAGTCTGTTACCTCTGGAAGTACATGTATTATAGTTGATAACCCCTTAAATGCTCATAAGCTATGGTATTGTTAAATGAATACAACAAATCATATAATATACACATATACTTACAACGCATATCTCGTTCATGTTCATACTCAATGAAAGCATATCCACGTGGTTTAGCAGTTTTAGTGTCAGTAACCATGTGAATCTAACAATAGAAACAGAAAGATAAAAGAGGATGTTGCTAACCGTATATACATGTACATATAGTGTACATTGATTGTGTGTATCAGTGTTCTATCCAGGAGTGGTGGTTGGATTCTAACTTGCATTTAATGTTGTTTATCCAGTATACATGTACATTGTACTTACATGTATATCAGGGCATAAACGAAGGTGATTTTTACACCTTCGAAGGTATAACACTATGAATGTGTTAACTTTGTACCTATACAAGTGTTTATCTAATTGGAGACCTCTTAATTCAGAAGATGGCAGATGAGATTCAGTACATTCTGGTTTTGAAAGTCCACACTCTCGTCCATGGTCTCTTCACTCTCAGCCATTATCAATCTCCACGTGACAAATGTAATAATTAATTAAGAGTTATAAATAATTATTGCAGCAAATAATTAACCATGTGTTAATTGCAAACCTTTGTGGAATGAATTTTACCTTCGAAGGTAAGTAATTATAACGAACCTTCGAATGTTACCACCTTTGTTTACGCCCTGATGTATATGTACACATGTATATGTAATTCTGTCTCAGTAACCTATATACATGCACATGTATATACATGTATACATGTACATGTACATGCATTATTTGAGTGGTGGTTAATTAACGCTGAGTGGTCGTTATTCCCGACAAGTGTGGGCTGAACACTGTACGTGCATTTGGCCATTTTGGATAGTAAACTATTGTAAACAATGTACATATACTGTAGAATAATTATAGTACACTTAAAATAAATTGGATAACTTCAAAATTCAATTAAAGGCATGAATAATGTACTGTACATGTACATGTTGTATATTACCTAGTACTGACCTTTTTAATTGGACCAAAGGATTCAAACTCACGACGTATTTTTGACTCAGATGTGTCATAATTCTAAATAAAAATAGCAAAATTTAATAATAGTTACCTAAAACTACATATAAATCCTTAATAAGCTCAATATTGTTTTTGTTAATTAAAGTTAGACAAACCAGGCTACTATATAACTAAAATTGGTCGCTAAAGCCACTAAAACAAGACTTTCTAATTCATAGGAGTATCAATATTTAGTGAAAGAGGACACCACTCCCAATATTTCATTAGCTTACGAAGGATTTCAAGAATGGCACCAAACTCTTCAGAAGAAGCCTAGAGACTATCCTGTAACTTTAATGATATTAAGATCTGATGAATAATTATTAATAAAATACTAACTGTAGGTGGTAACTAGACGTGGGCTAGTAGAGACCAAACCTGTCCCTGTTACCTTTGTACTTTATCATAAACTTACAAATCTTCCTGCAAATAGAGTTTTAAAAGGATCTCCAGTGGCATTAGGATCATTACTGGGGTCCCCTAGAGATGTAAACACAAGAGATAAATCATAACATTAATCCTTGGTACTAAAAAACAATAACTAAAATTGTACATGTAGTATGTACATGTACAATGCGAAACCAGCTTTATTCAAATTTGTAGGTTCAAAAGTACATTGTGTTAAGTAATTAAAAAGGGTACATTCAGCATTGGACAGTGGTATACATGTACACTGTGTTTAGTAATTAAAAAAGGGTACATTCAGCATTGGACAGTGGTATACATGTACACTGTGTTTAGTAATTAAAAAAGGGTACATTCAGCATTGGACAGTGGTATACATGTACACTGTGTTAAGTAATTAAAAAGGGTGCATTCAGCATTGGACAGTGGTATACATGTACACTGTGTTAAGTAATTAAAAAGGGTGCATTCAGCATTGGACAGTGGTATACATGTACACTGTGTTAAGTAATTAAAAAGGGTGCATTCAGCATTGGACAGTGGTATACATGTACACTGTGTTAAGTAATTAAAAAGGGTGCATTCAGCATTGGACAGTGGTATACATGTACACTGTGTTAAGTAATTAAAAAGGGTGCATTCAGTATTGGACAGTGGTATACATGTACATCTACTGACACTTACAATCAGTCAGTGCTTCATCTAAATTTGATCTGTACCTCTCTTCGCGTTCTTGTCTCTGAAATATAAAGATTTTAATTTTCAAATATATATATATATATATATATATATATATATATATATATATACATCAGTGATATTTTTTCAACAGAAAATAACTCTATTTAATGCACGCCTTATTGTATTCATACATACTTTTCTTGCTCTCCTCTCTTCTTTGGTTTCTGCCCTTGTTGGTGCTGGAGTTTCACTGGGATCCTATTGAAATTAAGAGAGATTTACTTTCAAATATTTTATATATATATATATATATATACACATCATTTTCTTGCTCATACCTCAAATTCTTGAAGATACTGTGCAACACCTGAGTATAGCCAAGGTTTCTTTTCCCATGGCAAGTCTTGTAAAGGAGGAAGAAAAGGCAGGTGGTCTCTAGGAGCAAATAAAGCAAGTAGATTTGGAGGTAGAAAGGCAGTCATCTTGTAATCACACCAACGTTTTCAGTTTTTCACGCATGCGCAGTAGTAACATTATTTTCGTTAATTTTAATAAACTTAATAACAATTAACTATTAAAAAGGTTTGTACATGTACATGTACATGTATGTACTACAAAACTTAAATAAAACAATAAAACACAAGATAAAGAAAATTAGTCAAATTAGAGTCACTGATTTACTAACACATTACCTATAAGAAAGAAATCACAAAATATTATTTATAATAATGTATAATTCATTAACTAAACTGCTTTCATTTCTGTTGGTCTGTTTGGTTACTTGACTGTTGTTGTTGCTGTTGCTGCTGTTGTTGTTGCATTGCTGCTGCAGTCTAAATAATAAGAGAATATAAATTACATGAAAATTCATGTGTCTAGCATGCTAGCAACAGGCACAAACAAACACACAGTCACAGACACAATGGCTTCTTAGAGCAGCCACTATGGCTTAGACGTCATCAGCCACCATGGCTTAGAACTAAGATGTACACATGAAAGAGTTTTTACAGCTAATAACAAATACATGAAATTTAGATGGACAATGAAACTCTTAACCAAGTCAGTAAAATTCTCCATACATGTATATATAATGTAAAAATGTAAAAACAGTAATACGAAATGTCATATCCAGTATGTTCATGTGCCATTTGGAGTAGTTATGTATTGCTAACAAGTGTGTAATCCAGATTGCATTCAAGTAACACAAAAATTCCACATTTTGTTATTCTAATTGTAATCTGTCCCAGTACCTCAAATACTACGGATTGACTAACCTGCTGTTGATAATAAGCTCCATAAGCTCCAGTATATGCTGCCTGATAAGCAGCATAGTAATTCATAGCAGCTGCATATTGATTAGGATCAGTATAGACACCATATTGATATGGATTAGCATAGTACGCTTGTGCGTACGCTGCATAAGCTTGTGTTGGGTCTGTGTACTGATATCCATACGAGGTTGAAGGAGCGTATGTGGTTGAAGAAGCAGATATGGTATAGGCTCCTGGATTATCCTGCAGGGGTGGGGTTGAGTCTCGTGGTAAAGTACTACCATTTTGTATAGGAGGAACAGTAGGTGTATCACTAACAGATGTGGTAGGCGTGTTGCTGGTAGACATAGTAGGAGCATTGCTGATAGATGTAGTTGGAGTCTCGGTAGTAGAGACAACAGGTGGTGTATCAGAGGATGTAGTAGGCGTTTCAACATTAGAGGTGATAGTAGACACCATATTACTCGGAGGTGTATTTGCTTGAGTAATGTCAGATGTGTCAGGTCCCTTGTTACCAGATCCTACTTGTAAAGGACTCTCGGAAATAACATCTGTTGGAGGAAGAGGGGGTTGTTCTGGTTCTGACAGTTGCGAAATAGTTTCCGGAGCCTTATTGACATCTTCATTTACATGCATCACATCACTTTCTATGGCTGTTTTCTCAATTGCTCCAGTGTCGGATTCACCCTGGCTAATATCTCCAACATCCTCATTCTCAACATCCATGTCACATTCCATTATGTCCTCGCTGTTGATAACTTCTTCACTGCTTTTTTCAGACACAGGAGGGAGAACAGGAACTGGGATAGGGTCTATAGACCCAGGAGAAAGAACAGGAACTGGGGTAGGGTCTATAGACACAGGAGGAAGCACAGGAACCGGGGTAGGATCTATAGACACAGGAGGAAGAACAGGAACCGGGGTAGGGTCTATAGACACTGGAGGAAGAACAGGAACCGGGGTAGGGTCTATAGACTCAGGAGGAAGAACAGGAACAGGGATAGGGTCTATAGGAATAATTTCCGAGGAGAGTGGTGGCAAATCTTTAGATTCAACTTCGTCAAATGGATCTTTCTGTTCAACCGGTTTTGATAGTACCTCATCAGTTTTTTCTACTGAAACAGAATCTAATTCAGTTTGTGAATTATTGGCCTCATCGATTACTGTTTCGCACACAGTAGTAATATCACTTTCACTAACACGTACTTGTATACCTGTGCCATTACTAACATCTACAGTACCAACACCATCTGGTTGTGTGGACTCAACAAATTCTGTAGCTTCAGTTTCAGGAGTTATAGTTGAGACATCTTGAGTAACAACTTGATTAGTAGTGTCTACTATATTTACACCAACATCTCCCTCTTTTGTCGTCTCTACAACCTCTGTAGCTTCCACATGCATGTGAGATGTTACAGTGGAGACATCTTGATTAACAATTTCACTAGTGGTGACAGGATAAGCAACCAACTGTGATGGATCATATGGAGCTGTTGTATACGAATAGTACTGCTGAGGGTCAGCCATTACGGGGTATATTGGATAACCACCCGTTGCACTTGCGATATTATGCATCATTTCAAGTTGTGTTTGGGTGATGCCATGAAGACCAATATCGTCAAGATCTTCACGACTTTTCCCTTTTGGTTTATATCGAGCTGGTACGAATGTTTTCTCCATTGGAGGAGGAGGGACTTTGGGGATGTCACGAGTAGATTTACTGAAATCTCGTTCTTTATCTTTAGATTTACTATCACGTGACTTGTCATGTGATCGATAATACTCATCACCAGACGAGGAGTCGTGATGTTTTCGTTTCTTTTTATCTTTCTTCTTTTTCTTGCTGCTGTCTTTACGAATATAAGGAAGATCTCGAGACCCATGATCTCGGGAACGAGAGGAGTATTTCTCATCATCAGAATAATCCTTGCTATATTTGTAATCATGTCGTCTACCTCCTTCACGAGATCGTGATCGATAGCGATGTGAACGTGAAGAAGAGTGATGATAATAATCATCAGAATTATCGGAATAATTTCTATGGTCACTCCTGTGTCTACGAGATCTCTTTGATGAAGTCTTGCGACGATCTTCATACGAAGCATCAGAATCGTCCGAGTAGTTTCTACTCCTCTTTTTGTTCTTCTTAGAGTGAACATATTCTTGTTCCTTTTCATTACTCTCTTCTATCACTTCACCATCTTCCTCTTCCTCGTCTGACTTCTCTCTCTTTTCTGATATTGGTAACTCCGTATCATCTTTACTCTCCTGTGTAGTTTCGTCACTTCTTTCATCTGTTAAACAAAACAAATTATAAATACATAATAATATACAATGTACACATGTACATGTAAATGTATAGAAATAGAAATGGTATTTGATAAAATGGAACATACATGTACCTATCAAAGGTACTTCTTCCTTTTTCTCTTCGATATCCACTGCCTTCTCTTGTTCTAAGTTTTCATCTAAAACAGAAATAGTGACGATCATGCAGACACACACACAAACACAGACACACACATGTACTTGAACACACTGACACACCAGGATAGACACATAATTACATGTATGCTACACGTTCATACATACACATACCTATCACAGGTACTTTCTCTTTCTCTTCGGTATCCATTTTCTCCTGTTCTAATATTTCATCTGTTAATAATTATAAAATGAACACCTTTAAAAACAACTTCAAACAAACTCACTTGCTAAAGGTACATGTTCTTCATCAATCTTCTCTTTGATATCATCTTTCTTTTCCTGCTCTATAGACTGCCCATACAAGTCAATATCATCATATAACATATTAGTGGGTGGGGCAGTGGATGTGTCCAACGTAGGCACATCTGACATCTTAAAAGGAAAACACACATAAATGTACATACATGTACAGTGTAGTTAGTGTCTCTTAAAACAGTTATTATACGATATTTACCAACCAATAAAGCTTTAACAAGAAGTCACACAACTTGCATGTACATGTACATGTATGCATGTAGATAAATATTGCAATTGTACTGTGCATTGTAGATGTACATGTACACGCACAACTACATGTACAACATACATGTATGCATGTAGATAAATATTGCACTTGTACTGGTATATAATGCAGTGTACATGTACATGTACATTTGTAATGCATCATAGACATGTACATGTATACATGTACAAACACACACTTCAACATTTTGAATATCCATCTCATTCTCCTTTAGTTCCTCTTCTTTCTTCTCTTCTGTCTGGTTGCTTTCATCATCTTTAGAAACTTCCTGAAAATGTCCTAAAAGATATTGAAAAAAAAAAGTGTAAAATATAGAATTTAATGATCAAATATTTACTTCAACATCTCTTTAACTTTATTCTACATGCAAAAACATGTACAAGTACATGTACATGTACCTATTGAAGATTCTTCTTTGTTCTTCTCTACAATATCTTCTTTCTTCTGTTCTGTTGACTCGGAAAATATTCCATATAACTCAACATCACGATATATATTATCAGCAACCGAGACAATGGGTGGAGGAGACAGAGGGGGAGAAGGGACAAGAGTAGATGGGACAGTTGGTGAGATAGATTGTGGGGCAACTGGTGGGACAATTGGTTGAACAGAGGGCAAGACAGTAGATGGTGCAATTGGTGGGACAGAAGGCATGACAGTAGATGGAACAGTTGGTGAGACAGAGGATGGGGCAACTTGTGGGACAACTGGTTGAACAGAGGGCAAGATAGTGGGTGGTGCAATTGGCGGGACAGTTGGCGAGACAGAGGTTGGGACACTGGTTGGTGGAATTGGTGGAATGGAGGGTAGGACCATGGGAGGAGTCATGGATTTGACCAAGATGGACTCATTTGACGGGAAGATATCGGTTTTCACTAACTCCGATTCCTACATGAAACAGAAAACAGTTGATTAAAATAGTTGTTACATTTCAAACGTTTTGTATACTTGTACATGTACACGTATAGAAGCTTATGGCAAAGGATCCATCCAACTATAAAACGTCCACATGGTCTAATTGCTTTTCCATGTACATATACAAAAATGTACATGTAGATGTAATTGTGTTACTTGTGTAGGGCTCGAATGACTCATTAAACTCGTCAGCAATGCTATTTCCTTATCAGTGTATGTATCGTGTTCTTTGAACTACACATGTACCAGTAATACATGTACATGTATAAAAAAATAACTATCCAATGTACTTTTTATACATCTAAGTTCTAACCTTCTCTTCCTTTCCTTTGTCCTCAACTTTTTGTTCCTTCTTCTCCTCCTCTACCTCTTTCTGATTCTCCTTTACTGTCACTACTGGTATCTAACATCCAATTACATATACATACATGTACATGTATATATAATAATGATAATACATTAAAGCAGAAATATAATTGAGACCCTGTGCAATAGAATATGATAATCATTGGCTGTTTCACTAGGCAACCCACCATCAGGAAATTCTTCAGATGATTATATATACACAATCATGGAAAGAAAAACCATACAGTTACATATAGTCACTCATCTACGTATTGTACTACAACATCAAATGTACATAATTAATTTACATATACATGTACATGTACATGTTACAGTGTAAATAAAATCCACATTTACATGTAAAACCATACTTCAATGTTCTGAAATTCCAAATCTTCTCTTTCTTGCTCTATCTCCTCTTCCTCCTCCTCTTCCTCGTCCTCCTCTTCTTCCTCTTCCTCCTCTTCCATTTTCTCTTCCTGGCTGTCTTCTACATTCTCCTCCTCTTGATGTGCTAAAATGAACATACATGTACATGTACATGTACATAATGATTATATGTACTTACAAGATGATGGACTATTAAGGTTTGCTAAAGGGAACTCCCAAGATATCTCACCGGTCTCCACATTACTAAAGTAATATCGACAAGTTCCTCTGAAAAATGGGAAAAGACACAAAAATTCAATAACTAAACGAAAAACATCCCCGAATGTTAACCTCAAAAGTAACTCACTGTCAAATACACATTGTACAAACAATTGTGCTTGAGAATTCATTAACTAAAATGATAATGTTTGTATCGGGTGAAGTGACATTACTATACCTAAATACTAACACTCCTTACCTGTCTGTATAAACACACACACACAACAAACAAGTCATGTTTTAATAAAAGCTAAAAGAAACAGCAATTAATTCATAAGGAGGGGAGAGAGAACTATGAATAAGCTAACAGATTTAACATACCAAAACTATATATTTGCAGGTACTGATGGAACAGAGGTACACAAGACCAATAGAAACTGTTGTAATGGGAGATACACAATGAATACTGTACACATTATAATACAACAGACTATACACAGGCAGACATCTTGAATGAGAGATTATAACAGCTTCATAAGGATATCACTCACACCTGATGTGGAGAGCATATACAGACATACATGTATTAGTTACTCTATACGAACCTATCCCATACACACTTCCAACCACATGGTACTTCATCTTCAACAAATGTGTTTATCCTTTCGTTAGCTTGTTTTAACTTGTTGAGAATGAATTTTGATGAAATGGCTCCTTCTTTCCAATCATCCATACGAGTCTAAAAATACATATATACACAACATGTTTAATAGATATCATTATAATTAAGGCTGGGAAGAAACTTCGGAGGTTCAAACCTTTGTTTGTTTGTTGTGCATTCAAAGCTAAATTCTCCCTTCGAAACTTTATTGCCACACCCACTTTAATGTACGCATGTGCAATTGTACACTCTAAATGTGTTTAGTTAATAATATGGGCGTGTTCCAGTAAAGTTGAGGCTGTGTTTCTGGCTGCTTCTGTCTCATTTCTCAGTCCAGCGATACTAAATCCGAGTAGAAACAGCAACATGAACAATACTAGCACTCATTACAAAGCAAGAATCCAGTTTTGGAGGCTTTCTATAACCACTCAAGATGAAAGCAACATGATAAAAAAACGCATGAACCTTTGAACCCTTCAAAACTTAACGATGCTTCGAATTGAATACTGAATATTCATCCCAGCCCGAATTACACTACATAATGTTCTCAATACAAACATCACATGTAACTGTTACATGTACATGTATGTACATGTATGTACATGTAAGAAGAATGACAAGTGTTTTAAACCACACTAAATCTTATTTGACAGAGTCAGTCAGTACTACAAACATACAATTGTATTAATAAAGTACACAGATACATGTACATGCAAACATAACAAACAGTATTAAATACATATATATGTACCTCTAGTTGAATTACAAGTTTCTGTAAATCACTCATACTTTCACTGGTGACATGAAGATAGTCAAGTTTACGAATCAGCTCATCAGACATATTTGATACTTGTAACTACATGTACATGTATAGATGTATGCATAGTATACATGTAATGTATACATGTATTATATTGTACGCATAAAATTATGTACATGTATAACTTGTGACTAACAGACAAGCAACTTATCTAATAATGTTTACATACCCGTAATATTTGTGATTCCGGCTTGTTTGAGGAGCCTTTTGAAGAAATGAGAGACAAATATATAATGTAATACATGTATTATACAGTGTATGTATTATATGTACAGTACATACACAATTAACACATCACAATATATAGTTACTGCACATAGTTACTGCACATACTAGGAGATTTCATGGTAGGACTTTTGCTTTTCAACTGGGTTTTTGAACCCTTTCGAGTAGGTGTAATCTGTGGCGGTGTACCTACATTCACTGAGACCTCCAATTTCTAGAAAATGTAGAATTTAAATGAAGCACTATGTACGTGCCATACTACAACTGTACATATACATGTATGTACAATGAGATTATATAATGTACATGTACATAGTATTATGACTCTACATAGACATGTACATGTACATACAGTGTAGTATTATGACTCTACATGTACATGTACATATACATACCATACTACAGCAGTATTTGTACATGTACATAGTATTATGACTCTACATAGACATGTACATGTACATACAGTGTAGTATTATGACTCTACATGTACATGTACATATACATAATATTATGACTCTACATAAAATATTATACATGCACACATACAAACCTGTTTCTTCGTCTTCTTGTTCACACCTTGTTTCTTACTCTCAGACTGTACATCTCCACTTACCTGTTCTTCACTTACATGTACATCTTCCTGTTTCTTAGCTTTCTCATTATTGGAAGGTATATCTGTGGAAACCACACCATTTTCTTTTGTTTCCTTTTTCTCACCAGTTTCCACTCCATACAAAGTTTTGGCATAGTAAGCATAAGCATTTGTAAGTGCCTCGTTAGTTTCCAGCTCGTTTTCTAATTCCAATTCTTCATTCTCTGGGTCAGTGATCTGATCTGAACGTTCGGCAGCTGCACTTGTAATGACTGCATTTTCAGGTAGAGTCCATGTGGTTTCATTAGTCTCGGCATTCCAATAATAATGATAGCTAGTTTTTGTGTCTTTAATTTCGTGCCAGAACGTTACAGGTGTGTCATTGGGTGTGGTTGTCATGGTTACGTTGCTTGTGGGCTGTGGTTGGGGAGGAGGAGAGGAATGGGGAGGGATTGGAGTAGAGTGAGAGGATTGAAGAGAAGGTTCACCAAGATGTATAGCAGTTGTCAAATGATCCTCTGGATTAGCAATCGCTCCTAGTTCCTGGATAAAAAGAAACAATGGAATTCAAATAAATGATACGAAAATCAGAAAACTCTAATTTAGACACCCTTATGGCTTCCATCTTGATGAGAATTGTAGAAGTAATTCCATAGTCCTTCAAAGAGATGTCTTCAGGGTGTCCTCATTAGAGGGGTGTGGTTTCACTGTGGATTACCAAGGATCATTATAGTTCATTTAATATACCTTTAGAAATGTAGTTACTGTAGCTTCCATAAGCTGGACGTCTGTGTCTTCAGGTCGGATACTGTACACAACCCCTGTAAATACATACCATATAATATACACTCAAATTAACATGTATGAACTTTTGAATTAATGTCACAAACTGGATGAGATACTATCTCTTCAAAGTGCTATGTCTAAACATGTGATTCAAACACACTCACACACAGTAATCAGTGGGAGTAATATCATTTATAAATGAAGTTTCTTTTAATGCATTCATTTGCATTTACTGGTTACCTGTTCTGTAGTCAAACACGTCGGTTGCTTTCGGTTTCTCTTGCTTTTGATGAGCTGTGTTTTATGAATTACATATTAGATACAGTTTCATATACTCTGTTATCTATAAATATAAAACGTCATTTTATCATTCAGTAACACTCACCTATATTTTTCTTGTCTTTCTTATTTTTTAAAGCTACATGTAATGAATTAAACACAAATACGTACTTCGAACGTCACAGTTTGTCATTTATCAATATTTTAGTATATATATACATATATCTTTAAACTAATATACTTCAAGTGTTTAATTAAAGCTTACATTTCTTTGGTTTTTCGTTTCCAAGATTAATAGCTTTCTTTCTATTTGTGTAAATCTTCCCCCTTGCCATCACCAAACAGCATGGCTGGTAAAGTTCTGCGCAGGCGCAAAGTTATAGTCCCGCCCTCGAACTTAAAATTTTATAATTCAGTTTTCATTTTTTTAAAGGAAAACTTATCTCACTGGCTCTCAGATTTCTGAAATGTCTTGCATGTTAAGATCAGTATCATTTGTTGAAAGATTGGAACTAGAGTTTCGTGGAAACCATTTCTGTCATGCCCTGACATTAGGAGATGTGGATGGAGATGGAGTAAGTGAATGATTGAGCAGTTACGTAATGTTGTCAGGCCCAAACAATTACTAACAGTTTAATTAAAGGCAATGTCTAGAGTGCCAGTATTGGTACTTGTAATTTATAGCTCAAAGTGCTGGTTCATGGGTGTGATGAAATGAATATCATTAAAAACCCAGGAAGTGACCCCACAAGGACAGCAGAAGGGCTGGGAGATAGAAGGAGTGTTTCCACGAAGGACAGTGGGTGTGTGAGGATCACTACATCAACTTTGTTCAGAATTTAACCCAGACAGCGACAGACTCTATTGTTTGGCGAATTTGGGTCCCTAAACCCTATGGTTCATCAACCATGCCCACCAACCGGCATCTTAAGCTATAAATTATGAGTACTGGTACTGGCACTCTGGACTTAATTAAAATGTACTGTCACTTGTAAATTGTTATATTATTAATTATATAGTTGAATGAATTCATCGTTGGTAATGTTGATGGTACGCTTGCTGTATTTAAAGGAAATGGTTCCAAGAAACCTTGGAGAATTTCTAAAGATTTAGGAACCGTAAGTATAACATGGTGGGAAGAGGTGTTGTGTTGTTGCCACACCTTCCCCTTCCATTTTGCAATGATTTGGTTCACAAGACTACATAGTTACTGTATAAGTCAAAATGTTGCCACAGTAACAGTAATTACCTTAGTTCTCGCTACTGTGGTGTTCAATTGACAAGTATACCAATTACTGTCGAAACTACTGTAGTGTGATAATGAAACTACTGAGTAATTACTGTACTGTATGGTGACATTTTATTGGCAAATGCATGTGTATAATTATAATTATTTGTGTCATCACTTCTTTATTTAGATTACTTGTGCTGGTACTGGTGATATATTTAACAATGGGAAGGTATGTAACTACAGATGTATGTGACTATGCAGTTGATTTTCACTCTTGAGGCAAAGTGTTGCCTCAACTACATGTACATTGTACATGTAGATACTGAATTGTGTTAGCGTTTTGCACAAGATGGCGTGTGATTGATCTCAAGCCATTGTGTTTGAGGCATTCTTGTATTATTGTATGGACTTAGAACAGTGTTTTGATAAGCTCATATGGTGCACCATAGACCCAAAGAGCTTCTTATTTGGCACTGCACAGTTCTCTCTTTGGGCCAGATGGCGCAGTTACATGTAGTTATGATTATACTATCACTAACAGCATTAACTCATTGTTAATTGACTCAAGATTTATCTCCAATGGCACACACACTAACCATTAATATTGTTGAGCTAATTTGACCCATTCTTTAAATATATCAAAAAGTCTTCTTCGCACACAGATTCAACTTGTATGTATTAATTCAGCTGGAAATTGTCATATATTTAGTGTCTATAGTTCTAGTCCCCCTCGAAGTGTGAGTCATATCCTTTTAATATCAATACATTTAATATCTCTTAATATACTCGTAGAGCACAAGTAGTGATTCAATGGAGTCACAAGAAATTCAACCCGTACACAGTCAACCACTACCTCCAAATATTAAAGTAATGCTACTAGCTTGCATAGGTAAGCCAGTCATTCAAGTACATTGTAAATCCCCAAACTGAAAAATATATGAGTTAAGGCAGCTTTTCTCTACAACAACGTAATGTTACTAATTGTCATTCACGTTCACCATGACCTCAGAAAAATGTTCATAACTTTAGTTTGGAATGGCTAACAATCTTTTCACCTACACTATTTTCATATAATAGTCCTTCCCGTTCTTTTTGTGTATGTCAAATTTCAATCCATTACTTCATTATTGAGTTACAGTATAATCATGTATTAACCTTATGACATTAAACTGTACACTATATTACATATAAAGTCATCACATCATGATTTTGAGGACATCGTGAATGTGAACAGAGTATACATGTTGTAGCTTGCCAAGACCTTACAGTATATGTGGATGTACATTATACCTAACATCCATTCATTATCAGATGTTTATTATTTTAATCGCAGCTCCTGATGGCAAGGATGAGTTATTTGTGGGTCATACAGACAGAGTGGTTGGTGTATACAGGTGGAATTCTGAACTAGCATGTCTTGAGTTAAAGTACAGATTCACACTACAAGGACAGGTATATGTATGAAAGGACCTACCATATACATGTTTGTGTTTTTGTTATATGGCATTTTACACTCATTATCAGCTGACATACATGTACATGTCACATGTATTAAAGTCTGTTCATATTCACCATGATCTCGATAATTATTATGATGTTATGACTTTATATGTAATATAGTGTATAGTTTAATGTCATAAGGTTTATACATGATTATACTATAACTCAATAACTTATATGTACTATAGTGTATAGTTTAATGTCATAAGGTTAATACATGATTATACATGTACTGTCACTCAGTAGTGAAGCAATGGTAAGGTGTTCATAAATTTAGTTTTAAATGAGAAAAAAATCTTTTACCTGCACCGTTTAATATAATTTTTGTGTATTGCAAATTTCAATCCATAGCTTCATTATTAAGTTACAGTATAATCATGTATTAACCTTATGACATTAAACTGTACATTGTATTACATGTACATATAAAGTCATCACATCATAATTTTAATCTCATTGTGAACGTGAACAGATCTACTGTTAGTGCATCAAAGATGAATATATTCATTTATTATAGATAGGATCTCTGTCTGTTTCCATGACATCAGATGGTATATCTCAAGTGCTGGTGTCTCAACCAGGTGGCACCTATATCCCATTGTGTTATATTGATGTACCTGAAACTATAGAAGAAATAGATCACTCGTCAGTTAGAGAGAGAGATGGGAGTAAAAATTGGCAGTCTGATGAGAGTTGTACAATTGTTGGTAATTTATCTGAGAGGAACAGCATTAGTGCAAGTGTGGAAAAGGAGGGAGTTGATGATATACATGTACAGAATGAAGACATAGGACAGCAAGTAGAAATAAAAAATGGAGGAGATGACCATGTTTATAAAAGGGAAATGAATGATAGTATTCACAGTGGAACCAATTTGATACAAGGGTTGGAGGAAGAGACAAGAACTAATGGACATGAAAGAAGAGTAGATGATGACAGTAAGAAGAGGAGGAATTACGAAAGTGGAGGCAATAAAGGAAAAGATATTTCTGAGAATGGAACAGTAACAGCTGGTAATAAAAATCCTTTGGCATCATCAAGTAATACTACACTAAAACCTCGTGTGAGTCGCAGTTCTATGAGTAGCACTTCAACATCAATTATGCAGCATGTTCAGCTAGTTGCAAATCCTTTAGTAGGACTGGTACAAAGAGGAAATCCAACATCTACTGAAGTTATCGGTGACTTACATTCCAAACAAGATCTTCAAGAATATGGCAGACACAGTAATATAGTGGCACTTTGTACTCTTGATGGTAAGTCACTTAGAGAGAGCACTGTGGCCAGAGTTTTAGGTAAAAGGGCTTTGATATGGTCATGCTTTTGACATTGCCACCCTCCTTTCACTGAGCTCTGGCCAAAACATGGATACTTGTACTAGTATTATAGGTATTACTAAAGATGGTTCACATTCATGATGACCTCAAAGTTAGGTTATAAAGACTTTAAATGTAATATAAAATGTCACCATACAGTAACAGTAATTACCTTAGTTCTACTGTCAGTATAGTATAGTAATTACTGTCTTACTACTGTAGTGTTGAATCGACATGTATGATTTTGTAAGAACTACCTTTGAACTACTGAGTAATTACTGTACTGTATGGTGATTTAATACTGTAGTTTAATGTCAAGGTTAATACATGATTATACTGTAACTCAATAATGAAGTAATGGATTGAAATTTGATATACACAAAAAAGAATGGGAAGGATACGTTTTGAAACTGGTGAAGGTAAAAAGATATTTGGTCATTCCAAACTAAAGTTATGTACATTTTTCTGAGGTCAATGTGAAGTGAATTATTGGCATTCAGTTTAATTGTAATGTAAATATATTTACTGCCTACTATAGGATGTATCAGATTCTTGAAGGATGAGAAGAAAATGTGGGAACACCAAGTTGATCGAAATTTATTCTCAATTTCCAAACTTGATGTTACAGTGAGTAATAATAGTGTTGTTTCAGTTAAATAAAATCCCTTTTAGTAAGGCATAGTGACTTTTAGTAAGGTATTGTGACTTTTAGTAAGGCATTGTGACTTTTAGTAAGGTATTGTGACTTTTAGTTAACTATAATAACTAAAATCCCTTTTAGTAAGGCATAGTGACTTTTAGTTAACTACAATGTATAACTATAACTAAACCCCTTTTAGTAAGGCATAGTGACTTTTAGTAAGGTATTGTGACTTTGTTAACTATAACTATACCCTTTTAGTAAGGTATTGTGACTTTTTGTTAACTATAACTATACCCTTTTAGTAAGGTATTGTGACTTTTAGTTAACTATAACTATAACTAAACCACTTTTAGTAAGGTATTGTGACTTTTAGTTAACTATAACTATACCCTTTTAGTAAGGTATTGTGACTTTTAGTTAACTATAACTATAACTAAACCCCTTTTAGTAAGGTATTGTGACTTTTAGTTAACTAAACTATAACTAAATTACAGTCTATTGCAATAACTAAAACTAAAACTCGTCCAATAATGAGTATTTTTTAGTTAGCTAACTTAAACTACATGTAAAACCCTTTTAGTAAGCTTTCACTTAGAAAATGTGTCTAGGAGGGGTCACACAGGGCTATCATGGTGTGCATATTGGCAATCAAATTCCAAGGGAGGGCAAACTCTATGGCAATGGGGGCAAATGCCCCACCCCACCCCCCCCCCCCCCCCCCTAAATGAAACACTGAAATGTAAGTATTTGTTTGATCAAAATTATTATTTTCCAAGTGCCTCACTACATAATAAATTATACATATGTATTCCATTAGAACAATGGTCAAGATGAGGTGATCGTTTGTGCTTGGGATGGTACAACATACCTTTTAGATGATTCTCGTAATGTAGTGAAATTTGAATTTGAGGATAATGTGTGTGCTTTCTGTGCAGGTAATCTCATTATAATTACACTTATTTATCATTCAGTGTTCTGCCCTAGCTATTTAGAGTGGTGGGTGATTATTCCCTACCAATATGGGCAAAAGAACACTGGTCTAGTACACTTACTGGGTATACCATCTTCACACAAATCAGTCTATCAACTGTCTATTAAGTGTTAACTTGTCTGTTAAATTCAGTGATCTCTCTATTAGTCAATCTCTCTCTATAGATTCAGTTACTACTTCATCTATCCATACTTCCATTGATTCATCTATCTAGCATACATAGATTCAAATGCCAGTCCTTCTATCCATCTAGCAATCTATTGATGTATTCATTAATAAATCTATCTGTATATCCATCCACTGATACATCTCTCCATACATCCATCCATCTATCCATACATGTACATCCATTGACTTACATACCAATTAATTGATCTTATCCATCCATCCATCACTCAAGTGATCAATAAACCATATACACTCAAAAACATTCAAATATTGATTACTTCGTTCTTCATCAATTCGTCTGTCAGTCTATTAATGTGTTTAACAAATGTATATCTTTTATCTCTTTTTAAGGTTCTTTGGGTTTCTCTTCTGAACACAACAAACCATGTCTCATTTATACCACTTTCTACAACAAAATTTATGTATATCATAATATTTTTCTTCCATCAATTGCACCTTCTAATCTTTCATTAGCACTATCACAACAGGTCAGTGTTTTCAGATAGTCAAACTGTATTATAATAATCATATAGGAATCAGGGCATAAACAAAGGTGGTAACATTCGAAGGTTCGGTATAATTCTTTACCTTCGAAGGTAAAATCCATTCCACAAAAGTTCGCAATTAACACGTGGTTAATTATTTGCTGCAATAATTATTTATAACTCTTAATTAATTATTACATTTGTCACGTGGAGATTGATAATGGCTAAGTGAAGAGACCATGGACGAGAGTGTGGACTTTCAAAAACTTGTAAAAATCACCTTCGTTTATGCCCTGATAGGAATGTATAATGTACATAGATACATGTACATGTATATCAGAGTTTTTGATAATGTTTGAAGCATGGGCCAAATTGGTTTAACAATGGATAGTGTGTACCATTAGGAATACATTTTAAGCCAATTAATAAAGAGATGATGGTTTTAGTGTCAATATAATCATGATTAACTGTACCATCTGGCCCAAAGAGAAAACTATGCAGTGCCATAGGCTAATGGTGCACCATACAAAAGCACTGATGGATATAACATCATATAAGCACATGTACAGTTGTGCACAGTACTAGAACCTCAACACTCAGAATTAAGGACACCTCCTAGTGTCTTTGTCCCAATACAATGTAAAGTGTATTAAATGACACTTCCACTAGTCCCAAAGTGTCCTTTATAAAGAGTTCCATTGTACATCCAGGTTCATGTTACATTGTCTGTTGTACATTGTACATGTACATGTACAATGGATTACTACATGTACAGTATAGGTTGTTATGCAAGTCAATACAGTAAGCTTCTGCTATGTACATTGTACATGTACATGTACAATGGATTACTACATGTACAGTATAGGTTGTTATGCAAGTCAATACAGTAAGCTCCTGCTATGTACATTGTACATGTACATGTACAATGGATTACTACATGTACAGTATAGGTTGTTATGCAAGTCAATACAGTAAGCTCCTGCTATGTACATTGTACATGTACATGTACAATGGATTACTACATGTACAGTATAGGTTGTTATGCAAGTCAATACAGTAAGCTCCTGCTATGTACATTGTACATGTACATGTACAATGAATTACTACATGTACAGTATAGGTTGTTATGCAAGTCAATACAGTAAGCTCCTGCTATGTACATTGTACATGTACATGTACAATGAATTACTACATGTACAGTCAGGAGCCCATAATGACGTTGACCAGAAAGCGTAAGAGTCAGAGCGGTAAACGACCACGCATTTAATTAAATTGGGCAAACTATCTGTCTGACGGTCTGTTACTATTTTTAGAACCCACACGTATACAACTTCATTAAATATGGCGTCTACACTTCGACGATCTTCAAGGTTAGCTATGAAACGAACACGTATAGAAGCATAAATGGAGTCATCTACTATCAGGAAAGTGAGAGCATGCTTTGGGGAAGCCGAGAAATAACTGTTTAGTCCTATTCAAGAGTGTTTGACATCATTGCCTTCTGTCATTGAAATGATTGCAGTGAAGGCTTCCGACTACTTTGTCAATGACTTAACTAGGAACATCTTCACAGTCTACACGAGCCAGAATATCGCTCAATTCTTTTCTCTGTTATACAGGAAACTTAGTCAATGTAGTATATAGTAGCTGTTCATTTTGTAGAAGCCATATGCCATATTTCACGAAGGCGTGTACATGTGGGTTCTAAAAATAGTAACAGACGGTCAGACAGATAGTTTGCCCAATTTAATTAAATGCGTGGTTGTTTACCGCTCCTACTCTTACGCTTTCGTCATTATGGGCTCCTGGTACAGTATAGGTTGTTATGTATATCTACATTGTATACATAAGCTGTACTTAATTCAATTGCGAAATGATTTATCGTAATTTTTAATAATACATTTTGTAGGAAATGTCAGAAGATTTAAGATTCATTTGGAAGACAATGACAGGTATAGTGTGTATAACCATAGCAACAAAATACATGATAATCATTTTTGTTAGTCATATATAGTAATGCACTGTTTTAGAATATTCAAATATGACTTTCAATAATATATATATATATATATATATATATATACGCGTATACATATATACTAGGGCTGGGATGATTAATGGATTAGTCAATCGATATTGAAAATTCTTTTTATTATCGATTCTAAGTCTGTGATACCGATTATGCTAATTATTTCAAAAGACATACTTTTCAAGCATGCAACAGTAAATAATGTACAATATGGAAGTGACAGGAAGCCTTTTTGATCATTAAATGGGAGGAGTTTCCTGTATTAATTGACTGAATTGGCCTAATTACTTCCACTGATTTTAATTGATTATCAATGGATTTGAAGTTAGTGATAATCTATTTCACAATCTCAGCCAATTCCCAGCCTTAGTATATACCGGGGTTGGGGCCGATTACAAAGACATGATTACGATTACGATTACACCATGATTACTGAGACTGATTACGATTACAATTACGGTCAAAAAATGCTGATTATGATTACGATTACAAAACCATGATTACGATTATGATTACAATAACATACACTTTTTTCTTGGAAATAGGAAATGAACAATAACTATTAGATTTTAACTATTATATCTTATGATTTATGAACAATAACTATTACATCTAATGAACATCAACTTTTCAAAAAGTTCATCATGGATAAAGCACCTTTCAGGTCTAAAGATTTTTCCAGCAATGGAAAAAAGTCGCTCAACTGGTGCACTTGAGGCTGGAACTTGCAGGAAATGACAAGCAATGATTACAGATGATTACATATGATTACAGAGCATGATTACGATTACAATTACAATTACACAAAAAGTGTAATTGATTACAATTGATTACGATTACAATCGTAATCGGCCCCAAGCCTGGTATATACACATGTAAATGATGCCAATCTGATATTACATCTACATGTACATTCTAGTATTTAATGAAAATGTATTTCTTCATATAATTATCTCTTTATTATTTACTGACTAAGTTTATATATTTCAGATCAGCAAAAAAGAGAATTACTACACCAAATACTGTATCTTAAAAATTTCCATTCATTGTGATTCATTTAACTTCAGATTCATATTTGTATGTATACATATATTTAGTCATTAATTTTTGATCAAACACTCAGTTATACCCTCAACTATTTGTTTGTGCCTACAATTACGCAAGATTGCATGCCTACAATTACGCACTGCGTAAACATTATGTGCGTACAATTACACAATGCAATGAAAAATCAATACCAGATAATAATATTATTGATCAAACATAACAAGGACATCATTATGTCACTCTAGGAAACGTTTTGGCTCAGTCTGAAACGATTGATTTTGCAATGAAAAAATCAATACCAAGGCCATACATAGTTCAGGGTAAAAATTTGAATTTCGAGAGAATACTAAAATGCTCACGGTTCTAACAGACAATATTGTTGATCAAAACCACTTTGCAAACATAATAAGGACATCATTATTCTATGCAGGAAACATCTGGATTCATTCTGTAATGAAAAATCAGTACCATTAGAATTTTGAGAGAATACTAAAATGCTCATGGTTCTAACTGGACATGTCTCTTTCTTTATTTTCACATGTATTATACATATACATACATACATATGTGCACACACACACGCACACACAGAGGAGTTCATACTAACATTCTTAACACCTTATTTCACATGTAGCTGGTACGTAATGTAGTGAATGTGGACTTTCATGTAACCAGATATAGAGCCATTGTTACCAGATCAATCACTAAATCAATTACCAGATCAGTTACCAGATCGGTTACCAAATCAGTTATACCAGATCAGTTACCAGATTTGTCACCAGATCGGTTACCAGATCGGTTATCAGATCGATCACTAAATCAGTTACCAGATCGGTCACCAGATCGCTTACCAGATCGGTTATCAGATCAGTCATCAGATCGGTTACCAGATCGGTTACCAGATCGATCACTAAATCGGTTACCAGATCGGTCACCAGATCGCTTACCAGATCGCTTACCAGATCGATCACTAAATCGGTTACCAGATCAGTCACCAGATCGGTTACCAGATCAGTTACCAGATCGATCACTAAATCGGTTACCAGATTGGTAACCAGATCGCTTACCAGATCGGTCACCAGATCGCTTACCAGATCGGTTACCAGATCGGTCACCAGATTGGTCACCAGATCAGTTACCAGATCAGTTACCAGATCAGTCACCAGATCGGTCACCAGATCGGTTACCAGATCGGTCACCAAATCGGTTACCAGATCGGTCACCAGATCGCTTACCAGATCGCTTACCAGATCGGTCACCAAATCGGTTACCAGATCGGTCACCAGATCGGTCACCAGATCGCTTACCAGATCACTTACCAGATCGGTCACCAGATATGTCACCAGATCACTTACCAGATCGATCACTAAATCGGTTACCAGATCGGTCACCAGATCGGTTACCAGATCAGTTACCAGATCAGTCACCAGATCGGTCACCAGATCGGTTACCAGATCGGTCACCAGATCGGTCACCAGATCGGTTACCAGATCAGTTACCAGATCAGTTACCAGATCAGTCACCAGATCGGTTACCAGATCGGTTACCAGATCGATCACTAAATCGGTTACTAGATCGGTCACCAGATCGGTTACTAGATCAGTCACCAGATCGATCACTAAATCGCTTACCAGATCGGTCACCAGATCGCTTACCAGATTGCTTACCAGATCGGTCACCAGATTGGTCACCAGATCAGTTACCAGATCGATCACTAAATCGGTTACCAGATCGGTCACCAGATCGCTTACCAGATCGGTTACCAGATCAGTTACCAGATCAATCACCAGATCGGTCACCAGATCGGTCACCAGATCAGTCACCAGATCGGTCACCAGATCGGTTACCAGATCAGTTACCAGATCGCTTACCAGATCAGTCACCAGATCGCTTACCAGATCGCTTACCAGATCGGTCACCAGATTGGTCACCAGATCAGTTACCAGATCGATCACTAAATCGGTTACCAGATCTGTCACCAGATCGGTCACCAGATCGGTTATATACCAGATCGGTTACCAGATCAGTCACCAGATCGGTTACCAGATCGGTTACCAGATCATTCACTAAATCGGTTACCACATCGGTTACCAGATCAATCACTAAATCCCAAAGTGCAAAGCATAGTTCATCAATTTACTTATTTTCTTCTATTTTGCATGCTTTTTAATAAACAAGAAACAATATATTTATTAATGATTTTTAATACTCATAAAGACAATGACTATAATGTAATTGCACAAGAGATCTTATTACAACATGACCCTTAATATGCAGTTAGATAAACCAGTAACACCATAATGGCATGTCTAATGTTGTGCTATTAGTTTGTTGATCTTCCAAGTTTTGTACATCTTGTTCTCAATAACACATTAATTTTTTGGGGGTTTTCAATAGTTCTTTATTTCTTCTGGTTAAAATACTTTCTTGGGAGAGTAACGTAGTCACATTTGAATTTGAGGACAATGTTTGCACTTTTTGTGCCAGCTCATTATACTTGTACTTAATTACAGTTTTTGTGAAATATCTTGCATTTAGTGCTGTTAATTAATTCTGTATTAGAACCTACCTATATGTATTTTCTGTGATGTGATAGAGGTAGATCTAGTTAATTTATCCGAGCGAGAGGTACATTGGTTAAGTCATCTGAGAAGTTGTTATTGTAAATGCACAAAAAATCATAAAATTAAATTGAAATCTATTAAAAAATCTTAAATGAAAGGTTAAGTCACATTATTTAAAAGAGTGGCTAGGACACTTGTGTTGTACCATAACACCTGTTAACACTTTCATACATCTTTGGTACTGTTTCCAGGAGGGATGTATCTTTCACTGAATAGAGAAAATAATACTTATATAATTGATGGGTTCAGAATCATATAGTGAGCTATCCCAAAATCAAACTGTAACTTGTCCATATACGTGTAATTATAAATGAATGGCAAGAGAAGCATAATGAATGGTATAACCCACAATACAGTAATATACCCAGGTTAACTTGAAAACACTCTCAATATGAGTTTTAGGAGTAGATAAAAGTTGGAGAAATCAGAAATGGTTTATGATTATTTGGTAGTGAGGTACATGTACTTTTTACTGCATTATTCTACATGATTTTGGGTCAGTCCACTTGAAAATTTAGTATGCACCATCGAAATAA
Source organism: Petrosia ficiformis (assembly GCA_947044365.1). Lineage (NCBI taxonomy): Eukaryota > Metazoa > Porifera > Demospongiae > Haplosclerida > Petrosiidae > Petrosia > Petrosia ficiformis. Next base: position 4,584,343 of record OX345648.1, read on the forward strand.
TTTGGATTAAATTTTGTGAATATTTGCTTGGTTTTACTGTTTTGTGGGTTAAATACAATGTGGCTCATGGCATTGGAATTATTAATAATTAAAGATACACTAAGCCTACTGTTAATTATGTCCACTAAATTTAGTGTTTTTAAATGCTCAGATTTAGCAATGAATGTCTGAGCGAAGCCTAATATGTCTTGATCATATCATGTCATGTCATAAAGTACATTTTTTTAGCGGTTACTAATTTAAGCTAATATTGCGTTAGTTGCTAAAATAGCTAAAATTAATACACGCAATTATAAAAGTAGACTGAGTTAATGATTAGATTAAAACACAGTTGCTAAACAATGAAAAAATGATAATTAACTTTCCATTAGCATAATACATTGTAGCTACCTGTCTTGAAAGCTGGTTGTACTGGACATGAAAACAGGTATTGCCTCTTTTCTTCAGGAGGAGTCACATAAGTACTGGAATATACAGATTTGAGGCCACTATTGTGAAGAAAAGATATGTCATGATTTTTTGTTTTCTCCGATAGTACAGTCAGTTATAAACATTTGAACTTACTGTGATATTGGTTGTAGTGATGTAGATACATAAGGTACTGTAGTTGATGTTCTGAATATCATCCTGTCTCTCATAGGACCAGGATCGGTTTTGTTCAACCTCCGAGGTAAAGGATTCTCCTTCATCCCAAACCCCCAAGCTTTGGGATAGTCTTCACATTGCCAATAAGTAGCTATGTCTTTCTTTGGGTATTTGTTTAATTCCTTTCTTGTGAATGTTCTATGAAACCAGTTGTTGGTTGTCATGTAGGGCTCATTTCGATGAAGTATGGCTTGGTCTTCAGGTTTAAAGTTTTTGCCTTGAAGTTTTGAGATTGTAGTAGTAGGTTTGAGTTCCTAATATGGTAAGAATAGTGTCATCAGAAATTAAAAGTATTTTGTATATGCACTGCAATAATATGAGATGATAAATTATTTTGCAGATAAAGCCTTTTTGGAAATGATGTCACATAGTATTATAGTTACCATAGTTACACAGAAGGACATTTAGTGAATTTAGTTTGTCATTACTACATGTACATGCAAACAACTTTTGAGTTTGAAAAGAAAATTTGTATTAGGAGAAGTATGGTACATCAATTCATTACTTTTCCTTAAATGAATGTACTATTAATATTGTATCATATTACTGATGCTATATGTAATCAACATTATAATTGTACTAAGATTGATGTCTATACAACACTTAGTCTACTGGACTTCAAGAATGCAAGCAGTGCAAAGAACTTTATAATAGTTGTTGCTTAAACATAAAGCCTTTGAAATACAAGCCCAAAAAAATTTACAATTTTATGACACCTGTACTAATACCGGTACCAATATCAGTACCAATACCAGTACCAATACCAGTACCAATACCAGTACCAATACCAGTAGGTCCAGTACCAATACCAGTACAACAATTGATTGGGTTCCATCTTAACAAGATTCCTGGTATAATGTAAATTCGTATTTTTCTATTTATTATGACATACTTTGGTTGGTCCTTCTTTAAAATGATCAGTTAGTGAGCCATGTACAAGAGATTCTGGATGAGAAAGGAGTGCTTCAATGTTATCACTCTTTCCTTTGTATCTGTCGTGTGTTTCACTACTTTGGTTGCCCATTGTGAGAGCACGACGCCATGGTTTCATTTCCAACTATGGAGATAGAAAAATAGGTATCACAGACAGTAATAGACATGTTGTGAAAGTAATAGTATTTAAATAACCAAAGTAATAGTAATTGAATGAAAAGTGATCGATCTCTTTGGGTGAAATGCTTTTCTGCAATGCTAAAACATTGATCTACTAGCTTAACAACTTCATGATGCTGTCTGTCTGAGCATCTTCATTCATCAAGATGTCAAAATTGATATCCATTAACTTTGACTATGTACGATTTATAGCAAATAAAATATGTAATAAAGACAACTGTATAAGAGTAATGTGAATTACTACAGTAAGTTCAGCCAGTAAATGTAATAGTAAAATACACAAAATTAAACAAACCATTTCATATAACCTGCATAAGTACAGCTACTTTGTCTTTTGCTATTTAGTGATATAGGTACTTATGCAGGTTATACGGAAGTGGTTTGTTTAATTGTCTTCCTGCTGTTACCCATTCTGACCTTGTTTGCATATATTTTGGTTTTACATATTTTATTATTTTTGTTGAAAAAGTTTATTATTATTCATTATAATTATTACATTGCGTTGTACATTCATAAGTACAAGTAGATAGTACTATACATCTAGCTATTCATACATACAGTATAGAAGTAATGGATAGAGACTCACATTCATGACTGTGTCCAGTGTATGATTAACTTTCAGTGAAGAAGGAGCTTTCTTGTACAATGGATAATCGTATATTTTTGGTTTGTAGTCATGCATGGATCCTGTGGTTGTTACATACATATCATCTATTGATATTCCACAGGGAGTGCACAGTTTACTAGGAAGAGGCTTAGAGTGTTGAGTCTGTGAAAAGGGTAGCAATAATATTGATGCAATTATCTTTTTTACAACAAGCTCACTCACCTTGAATTCGTTTGATGGAAATGGAACACTTGGTTTGTATGCATAACCAATACCTGTGGTGGTCAAGTGGAGATCATTCCTCTTTTCAGAGGGGCTGATGGTAGACATCCGCAATTTATTACTTGTCATTGCGATATCTTCATGCCTCAGACTCCAAAATGTTGTTTACCATGTACGTGTTGCCTAGCAACACAAAACAGGTGCGGTCAACATTTGAAATTAAATCTATAATCTGACCAATCAAATCACTGTGTGTTTATTGAGTGCACGAATTCAAATTTAGCAATTTGCACCTTGTCGAGGAACAAAGAACACATCATATTTCTATACTAAAAGAACTCCATTGATACAGAAAGTGTTTTGTTGACAATTACTTCGTGGTTTGTAGATCTACTATCTTCACCTGTAAGTAATTAGTTGTGTATATAATTATATATATATAATTTTATATATTTGATAGTAGACTAGTTACTGTTTTTTTCAGTTTAGTATATATTATATATATATATATATATATATTTATTTACTTCTAGTTTAAGACAAAGCCTAGTTTATAGTATAACAAGCTTTATCCGTTTAATAATAAATCATTGTAACAAGAATTTGACAGGAAACCTCAGCTCTTTGTTCATAAAAAAATCAAAGAACCAGTCTCAACTAGATAGATGTTCACAGGTAGAGTGATATAAATATATATGTATGTATATATCTGAAGTTTTATTTTCAGCAGTTGTATTTTGAGTTATGTTCTCTTCTCTATCTCTCTTAGCAATGTTGAGACGTAAACCTCATCCTCCGTTGCCTCTGCCGGCAATAGAAGAAAGTGGTGGTGGAGTTGGAAAGGAGGGAGAAGCCACCAATAAACGATCACAAGATTATGAGATAACAGATGGAGGTAATTCAAATATGAAAGTTGTTGTCCGTGTAAGACCTGAGAACGAGATGGAGATACGCAGCAACTGTGAAACTGTCATTAAAGTTCTGGATGATCATGTTCTTGTATTTGACCCAAAGGATGAGAATATGCATGGCTTTGACAAGTATGATTCCGGAAAGAAGCGTAGGCATCTACTCAGCCGGAAGCGCAAAGATTTGCATTTTGCTTTTGATCGGGTGTTTGATGAAACTTCGAGTCAAAACGAAGTTTTTCTGAATACAACAAAATCCATCATTGATGGTCTGCTAGATGGTGTGAATTGCTCTGTGTTTGCATATGGTGCCACTGGAGCAGGCAAGACACATACCATGTTAGGGTCATCAGAGACACCTGGAGTTATGTTTTTGACAACTATGGAATTGTATCGAAGAATAGAGGAATTAAAACATGAAAAAAATTGTTTGGTTGCTGTGTCTTATCTGGAGGTGAGTTGTGTCACTTGTGTGTCCAGCTGTAACTTTTGCCTATTAAAATAATAAGACAGAAGAGGACTGATGTAAATGTAATGAGAGTTAATGTGTTTTAGTATGAAAATAATTACTATAGAATTATAGTTGTAAAGGTCATTCACGTTCACAATGACCTCAGAAAAATGTTAGTTTGGAATGTCCATCAATCTTTTTACCTCCACCATTTTCATATAATACAGTAGTCCTTCCCGTTCTTTTTTTATGTATGTCAAATTTCAATCCATTGCTTCATTATTGAGTTACAGTATAATCGTAAGGCATTGTGACTTTCAATTGTGAGAAACTAACCATACTATAATCTGTTCACTTTCACGATGTCCTCAAAACTATGATGTAATGACTTTATATGTAATATAATGTATAGCTTAATGTCATAAGGTTAGTACATCTAAAAGGGTTTTAGTTTTACTTAACTAAGTAACTAAAAGTGCTCATTATTGACCAATTTTCATTTTAGTTAGTTATTGCAATAGACTTGTAATTTAGTTAACAATGCCTTACTAAAAGGGGTATTCACTAAAACAATATTATTACTACCTAGTAATAGTTATTAATATAGATCTGTAATTTAGTTATAATTTAGTTAACAATGCCTTACTAAAAGGGGTATCACTAAAACAATACCTAGTAATAGTTATTCATTTATTACACTAAACCTGTAATTTAGTTGTAGAGAAAGGATTTGATCACTAACTGCAAACACTTCTGGTGATAATTCTGATAATTGTCGGCTTCAACATATTATTGATTTTCAAACGTGATAATACTAGTTTTCGAAGTAATAATACTAGGCTCCAATTTAATTAATTAAAAATCACAATGCCTTACTAAAAGTTATATATAGTTTAGTTAACTAGAAGTCACAATGCTTTACTAAAAGAGTTTTCAGTTATAGTTAACTAAAACAACTCTAGTATGTGTTACAGTGTAGTAGATGTTTGTTGCTAGGTTACAGATAATCAATTACATGTATTATTTGTTCAGTCTTGCACACACACATCACATTGACAAATGTTCTACTTTGTCACATATACTTTACATGGATATGTAATTATGTAGTGCCTGAATACGATTAATGAAGGCTATAGTCATATCAAAAATCATTTATACATGTACATAATGTATTCAGCCCAAATAATGATCATGACACCCAATATTATGAAGCACCAGACATTAACAAATATACAGTACATGAAGCTAGATACATGTACAGGTATGAGGTATTTGTATATGTGGTACCTCATACATGTACATGTAAATGAGGCTAGATACATGTACATGTATGAGGTACATTGTATCATTGTACATGTGATACCTCATACATGTACATGAGGCTAGATACATGTACATGTATGAGGTATTGTCATTTGTACATGTGGTACCACATACATGTACATGAGGCTAGATACATGTACATGTACACTGTATTATTGTCATTTGTACATGTGGTACCTCTTACATGTAAATGTAAATGAGGCTAGATACATGTACATGTATGAGGTACATTGTATTATTGTACATGTTATACCTCATACATGTACATGTACATGAGGCTAGATACATGTACATGTATGAAGTATTGTCATTTGTACGTGTGGTACCTCATACATGCACATGTACATGAGGCTAGATACATGTACATATATGAGGTATTGTCATTTGTACGTGTGGTACATCATACATGTACATGAGGCTAGATACATGTACAATAAGTACAATTACTAACATGTTTTGCTAAGTACAAAGTACAGACATTGTTTAGTGAATGAACTTACATGTACATGTACATGTAAGTACAATCACTGTTTTCACAATGGTAATTTAAGTTCAAGTACATTTGTAAGTACATCTACTAACATGTAAGTACATCTGTAATCAGCACAGTAGATCAGTTGTCATGTACAGGTACAATATTGCAGTGTTCTGCCCACAGTGGTCGCCCTTGGTCAACACTGGTCGGGAATAACCACATCTCAAATGAATTAACCACCTCTTAGATAATTTAACCACCTTTTAAATAAATTAACCACCTCTCAGATAATACATATGTAGGCTACTGAGACAGCAGTGTAAAATCCAACCACCACTCTAAATATCCTAGGCAGAGCATAGAATTAAATATTCATTAGATGCAATATTCATTAGATGCAATAACAGTGTTCTGTTATTGCATCTAATGAATATTTTAATCTTGAGTTTTTAGTAGGCATCTTTTAGGAGACTAAAGATCATTCCAGCTTTCCACTTTTAGTGCTTTAAATTACTTGAAGTATTTCAAGTACATGCAAGTACTGAGCAAAATACATGTACTTACATGTACATGTAACCACATGTTTGGTTCATCTCAGACCAAGGACTTGATAAAAGTATAAGTACTTCAAATTTTGTACTTAAGTACACTTAAGTACAAGTACTGATGTACCTGGCCCCCATGTTTGGATATGAGCAAGATTTGGGATGTATCTTATCATATGATATATGTCATGACATAACCATTAAATAAGTATAATTAGTATTAGTGTTATGTACACAATACTATAGAAATGAATTGAAGAACAAGAATAACATTTTCCAACTTTATAATGTATAGTTTAATGTCATAAGGTTAATACATGATTATACTGTAACTCAATAACTTATATGTAATATAGTGTATAGTTTAATGTCATAAGGTTAATACATGATTATACTGTAACTCAATGAAGCAATGAATAGGAAGGATAATTACATGTACATGTATGTATGAAAATGTTGATGGTATATACAGTGGTGTGGAAACAGCCAGTCATGCAGGACATTGTCCGATAAATCTAGTGAATGTCTGGTAAATTGAAACTGAACTGTATACAAAGTACATGGGGAGCAGGACAAGGGGGATGAAAATACGTCAAAATGTCCGGTAGTCGGCTCAATGTTTCCATACCCCTGGGTATATAGGTTGTTGGTCATTCCAAACTAAAGTTATGAACATTTTCTGAGGTCTTTACTAAATTACATAGTCCAAACATACAGGACAAAGAAATGATGGACAATTTGTTAACCCTGACCTTCATTCACATTAGAACCCTGTAATCACTTAATCTTATCATTTCAATGTTTTTCATGTTAGATCTCTATTTCAATACATGTACATGGCATATCATATGTAGTCGCAGACACAATGTTTAATTACAGGGGAAATTTCCATTATTGAGATTGTATAGACACTGTTCACATGTCACATCTTGTTCACACTTATATTACAAGTATCTAGAATGGTCATCTACATGTAATCATGATGTTTATGTAGTTATATTATTTCATTGAAGTGCCCTTTTCAAAGTTGTCGCCTTCTGTAGATGTTACAACGAACAAAGAAGTGTGATATTAATCAATTTGAAATTGCAAATTAGTGAAGTGTATATCAGTTGTTGTGATAAGCTCTTAAGGCAAACTATTAACCTATATGGCATACCATTATCCCAATTAGCTCATATGACACACAATTAGCCCAATTAGCCCATATGGCACACCATTAACCCAATTTACAGTACATGTCAATAAAAAGTCTCCATACAGTACAGTAATTACTCGGTAGTTTCATTTTCACACTACAGTAGTTCAACAGTAGTGTTAACAGTAATTACTGTACATGTCAATTGAACACCACAGTAGTGAGACAGTAATTACTATACTATACTGACAGTGAACTAAGGTAATTACTGTTACTGTATGGTGGCTATTTATTGACATGTACTGTAGCTCACAAATAGCCCATATGGCACACCATTAGCCTATATGGCACACCGTTAGTGCGTACAGCACACTATTAGTCCAATTAGCACATCATTAGCCCAATTACATGTGGTTCATATGGTACACTATTAGCCAAATTAGCTCATATGGCACACAATTATCCCACAAGGTGTATACCATTAGCCACAAGAGCTTGGTGTTGTTCAGAGTTTAGAACAGGTGGGACACTTAAGTAACAGTTGCTAATTGACTCAGGGTGCTCTCAATGACACATCAAGTGAATCAATTAAGCTCATGTTAAACACCTCTGTGAAGTACATTCATTCACTTTTAATTTCTAATGCAACCAGTGCAGGTTATACACGGTACTTTGATCCCAAGGGATGCTAAGTACATTTGTAAATAGCATGAATTTTGACAAATAGATGTGTGTACATGTGTATAATTATTATAAACCATATTCATAGTTAATTATGCTGAGTCATAGTAATTAAATCATATAGCTGACATTTAAAACATATTCATAGCCAAATTACAAACAAACAATTGTTGTTAATAGGAAGTGAACCCACAATGACACTGCAAGAAAATTAGGTTATTTGAGACTTCTTTGTGGTTTCCACTATACAAACCGGGCTCTATACAAAATAAATCTATGAATCATGTAGATCCCTCATTAGAGCGTCTAACATCAAAGGGAACTATTTATGCTATGTTTATTTAAACTTTATTACTTGTCTGATGTTCCTCTACTGCACAATATATTGCATCATGATTTCATACAGAATTTTTTTGTTAGAGAGGGGAAAGAATCAAGAATATGAAGCATGCTGCTTCTTGGGGGTGTGGGGGTGCTCACCCAGGAAAATGTTTTGGCCAATTTTCATTTTAGTTAGTTATAATTATTGCAGTAGATCTTTATTTTAGCCTAACTAAAAGGGTTTTAGATATAGTTAACTAAATTAGTTAACTAAATCAATAATATTTTATACAGTGTATGTTAATATGTAATATATATTTCAATGCACTACTTCATAGGTTTATAATGAGATGATTCGTGATCTGCTTGCCCCTTCTGGACCATTGGCTATCAGAGAGGATGCTCATAAGGGACTAGTAGTTAGTGGACTCAGTCAACACCAGGTGAGGAGATTAAAATAATAACATTGTTAATTGACCTGAAAATACACAAGATTAGAGCTTTTGATGAGCTCATATGGTGCACCATTGGCCCAAACAGTTTCATCTTTGTCACTGCACAATTCTCTCTTTGGGTCAGTGGCACAATTAATTATGATTATATTGTCACTAACAGCATTACATTTTTATTAATTTGCTCAAGATGTATTCCCAATGGCATGCACATTAACCATTGTTGAACTAATTTGGCCCATACTTCACTAGAGTTGGTATCATGATTCCTGTGAATTTGTAAACATTACTAACGGATACATTTGTTATTTTACAATTCTATGTTATGTTTTTATTTGTGGCTTCAATAAAAAATTCTAACTATAACTAAAACCCATTTTAGCAAAGCCTTGTGACTTTTAGATAACAAAACTATAACTAAATTACAAGTCTACAGCACACACAAATGTAGCAACTAAAATGAAAATTGACCAATAATGGACACTGTTAGTTAGTTAACTAAAACTAAAACCCTTTTAGTAAACCTAAAATTGTTTTAGTTAATTAAACTATAACTAAACTAAAAGTATGATAAACGAAGCAAAATATAACTATAGTTCTACGCAAAAGATTTTTTATTGAACCCACAAATAAAACATAACACATACACTACAAACATAGAATTGTAAAATAACAAATGTATCCGTTAGTACTGTTGTTAGGATACAGGTTATATGTTTGTTGTTGTGACTGGATGATAAAAGATACTTGTACGGTAACCAATTATCATGTCCAATATCTTATATTAGATGTACAAAGAAGGTTTGGAAACCTAAAATGATTTAATTAAAATATTATTCACTTTCTTCGTATATCTAATAGACAGTATAAGGATAATTAAAATTGTGATTATAATATATCACTCATAACAACCTACACGACCAATTAAACTACAATTTCCGCTATTCCTTGCAACTATACAGACCAATAAATTAGTTATTTTAGAAATTTTATCTTTACAGTGTAAGCATTACATTACAAATGCATGCAGGATATAATAGTTAGATGTTTTTTAGTGTGGGAGCTCCGCAAAAGCATTTTTCTGGAAGGTATGCAGCCATGCATACACCCTCATAACAATAATTGATCCTCTTCTTCCAGGAAGTGGGAGGGCGATTATAGAGCAATGTGCGTTTGGCTACATCCAACAGTGCAGGATTATTGTAATACCTCTTAAAGAGTTGAATGCTAGCTATAGCATCAACAACTGGATCGTGTTGTCCACTGATCATTCCTAAATTAATATAATGATACACTCATACATGTACTACATGTATGCAGATAATAGAGTTTTCACAGAAGCACATGAATGGTAGGGTTCATGCACTCCTGGTTTTCATTAATTAACCCTTAGAGGACTGAGCTTGTTTTTCAAAATTCTTCCCATTTCCAACACTGACGTCTCTATTGCATATATTTTGGCCACTGTTCATTTTCTGTACCCCAAACTTGACTCCTTTTTCGACATGGAGTACTACTTCTACCAACTTGTTTACCGGGACTCAAAAGTCTCTAAGTGCTTCGTAGGATTAAATCAAATGCAGTGCTCTCCCTCTTTCGACTGGAACTGGGGCAAACAAAATGACCCCACTGCATGTTGGCACCAGCTACATCCACGATTTCAGGTTTTACAGCAAGGGAAATGCTTCAGCTACCCACCAGAGTGCGTGGGCAGGGTCACTGAAACCAAAAATTGCAAGAGGGTACAGGCCCCTTCGAACCCCCATTAACAGAGTGCACCCCCTTTAAAATTCCCCCCGTAACTCGTTATTTAGGCCAAAAAAACATCAACTTTTTCAAAGCCATTTTCATGGGTTTGTCAATTACAATCATTTGGAGAGCTTCATAATGCTAGGAACACACTCCGAACCATGTAGTGGTCAAATGACACATATATGTGACATCAGTCTTCTAAGGATAATAAATTACACATTTATTGATAATATGAATTATTACATCCATTACTTACCACTTCGGATCAGTGTGTTAACTTCATGGCTCAAAGAGAAATAGCTGTAATTGTCATATCGAGGATTGTACGTCTTGAACAGTTCACCTAAGTCTACACTGCTTTCAAAATCTCTTTTCTCCTCGAGTTTCAACCATTTGATGTCTGATGGTATTCCTTGACCAACCAGAACAACATCCGGACCAAAAAGAGCTTTAACCTTCCTAATGACAGCATCTAATTGCTCACCATCATTGAGATCACCTGGATGTAATCCAGTCAATGGAATAAGATAATTAAATACTGGATTATCTTGTTTTACTTTTGTTTTAAGCAAAACTTTCTCATCTTTGTCTACTACTGCAACTAATGCTACTGATAGTTGATCATGTCTCCTACCAGTTGCCACACATTCCACATCTACTGAAAAATACTTTTCAGGTAAGTAATAAGTAGAGACAGCCATTCTGCTTTGTAGACACTTGGCTGAACCTGGAGCAAAAGAACATTTACTTATCAGAACCCACCCTCAACAAATTTGTGGTTTAAACAGGAATGTGATGAATGTTGTTTATTTGTAACAATTGTCATCTGACATGTGTAATTAATTCTAGTAATTATTTCATAATTTTGGTTGTATTGAGCGATAACACATGTATATATGATTAGCTATATAATTATTTGTGGAAATGTGCATTGCTTATGCTCCAGTAAACATAGTTTATAAAAATATAAAATGGTACATGTATAATTAGTGACTACTCTCTGGATGATTATTTGCTGAAGGTATGTGAGTGTTTTGTCACCGTCATCTCTAAGTATAGAGAACCTTTGAGTGGCTAAACTGCAAGATTGTTTATCATGTTGTCTAATGAATGTTGTACTGTGCAGAACACTGGGCACTGTGGTATCGTAAAGAGTACATGCGACGAGTCACTCACGATGATCATTTTACAGTGTTGTTGTATACTAAAGATAACTTGGAGATAAATATATTACCATAAAGATAAGAATATATAGAGTATGAACTACAAGTACAGTACATGTATGAATACTCCAGGAACATATCTTTGCCTTCCTGTAACTGTTAATTAATGTCAGGCATGTGAGACAGTGAGAAATAAGAATAATTATAGACACACAAGGTCTAAAATTTGCTTGGACATTAATGATTTTTGATTGGTCATGTAATGTATTGTGTATGTGATATAAGCTAATGGTTGGACATTTGTCTAAAATGGTTGAAAAATGTCCAGTGAGCAGCAGCTATTTCTTGCCCTGACACACAATTACATTATTTACATGTATACATATTTTCTTCAAAAACTTTAATGTTGATATACATTATATATATCTTCTCGTTACATACTTGTGTTGTTTTAGTTAACTATAACTATAACTAAAACCCCTTTTAGTAAGGTATTGTGACTTTTAGTTAACTATAACTATAACTAAAACCCCTTTTAGTAAGGCCTTGTGACTTTTTGATAACTAAATTACAAGTCTACTGTAATAACTATAACTAACTAAAATGAAAATTGGACAATAATAGACACTTTTAGTTAGTTAACTAAAACTAAAACCCTTTTAGTAAGCCTAATATTATTTTAGTTAATTAAACTATAACTAAACTAAAGGTACGATTAACTAACAATGCTAATACTATAACTAAAAGTAGTCATTATTTTCAATACTAAAACAACACTAATACATGTATTACTAAAAAAAATAACTATAGTTCTACTTCTACACAAAATATTTTATATTGAAGCCACAAATAAAACAATATTACATAAGCATTGCATTACAAACGCATGCAGGATAAACTAGTTAGGTTTTATTTCAGTATGGGGGGGCTCCACATCGGCATTTTGATGGAATGTATGCAGCCAAGCATACACCCTCATAAAAATAATTGATCCTCTTCGGCCAGGAAGTGGGAGGGCGATTATGGAGCAATGTGCGTTTGGCTACATCCAACAGTGCAGGATTATTGTAATACTTCTTAAAGAGTTGAATGCTTGCTATAGCATCAACAACTGGATCATGTTGTTCAGCGATCATTCCTAAAATAAAATAATATAATGATACACTACTACATGTATGATGTATGCAGATAATAGAGTTTTCATTAATAAATTACACATCAGATATATTTATTGATATTGTGAATTATTACATCCATTACGTACCACTTCGGATCAGTGTGTTTGCTTCATGGCTCAAAGAGAAATAGCTGTAATTGTCATATCGAGGGTTGTACGTCTTGAACAGCTTTCCCAAATCTACACTACTTTCAAAATCTATCTTCTCCTCGAGTTTCAACCATTTGATGTCTGATGGTATTCCTTGACCAACCAGAACAACATCCGGACCAAAAAGAGCTTTAACCTTCCTAATGACATCATCTAATTGCTCACCATCATTGAGATCACCTGGACGTAATCCAGTCAACGGAGTAAGATAATTAAATACTGGATTATCTTGTTTTACTTTTGCTTTAAACAAAACGTTCTCATCTTTGTCTACTACTGCAACCAATGCTACAGATCGCTCATCATGTCTCCTACCAGTTGCCACACATTCCACATCTACTGAAAAATACTTTTCAGGTAAGTAAGTAGAGACAGCCATTCTGCTTTGTAGACAGGTTGCAAAAAGATGACCTTTGATGTAAGAAGTTCAAATGTACATAATATGCCAAGAAATGTTCAGTTGTGAGTATTCCTTGTCACACTTGTGTCCAATTATATTCATTATAAGGAATTTTGTGTGGGTAGTTCTAGCTATGCAGTAACCCGAGTAGCTGATGGATAAGTGAAGTACTTCCCCTAACTAGTACCTGCTTGTACAATAAAGGTACTTAAATTTGTGTAAACAAACAATTAGACAGTCTTAGCTTTCAGGAATTATTGCTTGATCGCTTTGCTGTTCATAAACTGGTAATATGTACAGTATAATTCACATTTGAACCCTGGATCCCCTAAATCCTTGGCAGGTGCTGAAGCCATGAACATCAGCTAATCTCAAACTCTTTGCTCTAAGCATTGTTTTAAGCAAAAATAGAGTCAGATATTATGTGGCTGAAAACTTTGAGGAGAAAAGAGATTTGTAAATTTAGGTGAATTGTTCATGAATTAGGGGTGTACTAGTAGCCTATTGGTTAATGTGCTGGCCTGCAATTGGAAGGTTGCAGGTTCAAGCCCCACTAGGTGCAGACTTTTTTCGCCCATGAGTATACTCAGCTCCACTTTCAAAATGAGGAGGTGTTCGTCATCCTCCCCAACTTGTGCTATTCCAACTTCCTCGTTGGCCACACACTTGTAGAAAAAAAGAATAGTATACTTGTAGTTCGTCTGAGATAATTTAGCCTGGCCCCCTAGCAGTTATGATCTCATCATAAAGAAAATAAATGGGTCTTCCTCCTCTTAGCTCTCTCAGCTAAAGGATGTGACACAATCCAAAAATTACACCCCTACAACCATCCTATTGAGGGAGAGGCCTTTTTAGGCCAGTTGACCAGAAATCTCAAACTATTTGGTTTCTGGGTCTTAGCTGTTAAGCTAACCAAGTCCACACTTATATATGCCAATATGACTAATGGTATTGTGGGTTTGAGTGAAAATATTATGTGGGAGTATCATCACTATCATGAATATCATTTGGAAGTAATCATGAACAGTATCATGAATATCATAATTGTCGGTAGTTAGCCGCAGTGACAAATATTATACAGTGTAGTATATAGTATAGTACAGTAGAGTTAGTCTGAGCCATCTGGGGCCCCAAAAGCCACCTAAATTTTAAACAAAATTCTTGGGAAGCATATTTCCACACACCCTAGCAGTTACTCCTCATTATAATGAAAATAAATGGATCTGCCTCCTAGTTAAGGAGTCCAAAAATTATAGAGGGTACACCCGTACAACCATTGAGGGAGAGGCCTTTTTAGGCCAGTTGACCAGAAATCTCAAACTATTGGATTTCTGGATCTTATCTGCTAAGCCAACAAATTCCACCCTTATATATGCCGATATGACTAACGTTATTGTGGGTTTGAGTGAAAATATTATGTGGGAGTATCATCACTATCATGAATATCATTTGGAAGTAATCATGAACAGTATCATGAATATCATAATTGTCGGTAGTTAGCCGCAGTGACAAATATTATACAGTGTAGTATATAGTATAGTACAGTAGAGTTAGTCTGAGCCATCTGGGGCCCCAAAAGCCACCTAAATTTTAAACAAAATTCTTGGGAAGCATATTTCCACACACCCTAGCAGTTACTCCTCATTATAATGAAAATAAATGGATCTGCCTCCTAGTTAAGGAGTCCAAAAATTATAGAGGGTACACCCGTACAACCATTGAGGGAGAGGCCTTTTTAGGTCAGTTGACCAGAAATCTCAAACTATTGGATTTCTGGATTTTATCTGCTAAGCCAACCAATTCCACCCTTATATATGCCGATATGACTAACGTTATTGTGGGTTTCAGTAATTAGTAAGGTTAAACATTATGTGGGAGTATAATGAATATCATTTGAAAGTAATCATGAACGGTATCATCAATATCATAATTGTTGGTTGTTAGCCGCAGTAACAAATATTACACAGTATAGTACTGTATGTATATATAGTGTAGTATATAGTATAGTACAGTAGAGTACAGTATAGTTAGTCTGAGCCAGAACAGTACAGTAAATGTGCAGTATAGTGTAGTACAGTACAGTATATTACCTGTTCAGTAATACTATACCTACACATACCTAACAGAACAGTACAGTAAATGTGCAGTATAGTGTAGTACAGTACAGTATATTACCTGTTCAGTAATACTATACCTAAACATACCTAACAGAACAGTACAGTAAATGTGCAGTATAGTGTAGTACAGTACAGTATATTACCTGTTCAGTAATACTATACCTACACATACCTAACAGAACAGTACAGTAAATGTGCAGTATAGTGTAGTACAGTACAGTATATTACCTGTTCAGTAATACTATACCTAAACATACCTAACAGAACAGTACAGTAAATGTGCAGTATAGTGTAGTACAGTACAGTATATTACATGTTCAGTAATACTATACCTAAACATACCTAACAGAACAGTACAGTAAATGTGCAGTATAGTGTAGTACAGTACAGTATATTACCTGTTCAGTAATACTATACCTAAACATACCTAACAGAACAGTACAGTAAATGTGCAGTATAGTGTAGTACAGTACAGTATATTACCTGTTCAGTAATACTATACCTAAACATACCTAACAGAACAGTACAGTAAATGTGCAGTATAGTGTAGTACAGTACAGTATATTACATGTTCAGTAATACTATACCTAAACATACCTAACAGAACAGTACAGTAAATGTGCAGTATAGTGTAGTACAGTACAGTATATTACCTGTTCAGTAATACTATACCTAAACATACCTAACAGAACAGTACAGTATATTACCTGTTCAGTAATACTATACCTAAACATACCTAACAGAACAGTACAGGAAATGTGCAGTATAGGTAGTACAGTACAGTATATTACCTGTTCAGTAATACTATACCTAAACATACCTAACAGAACAGTACAGTAAATGTGCAGTATAGTGTAGTACAGTACAGTATATTACCTGTTCAGTAATACTATACCTAAACATACCTAACAGAACAGTACAGGAAATGTGCAGTATAGGTAGTACAGTACAGTATATTACCTGTTCAGTAATACTATACCTACACATACCTAACAGAACAGTACAGTAAATGTGCAGTATAGTGTAGTACAGTACAGTATATTACATGTTCAGTAATACTATACCTAAACATACCTAACAGAACAGTACAGTAAATGTGCAGTATAGTGTAGTACAGTACAGTATATTACCTGTTCAGTAATACTATACCTAAACATACCTAACAGAACAGTACAGGAAATGTGCAGTATAGGTAGTACAGTACAGTATATTACCTGTTCAGTAATACTATACCTAAACATACCTAACAGAACAGTACAGGAAATGTGCAGTATAGGTAGTACAGTACAGTATATTACCTGTTCAGTAATACTATACCTAAACATACCTAACAGAACAGTACAGTAAATGTGCAGTATAGTGTAGTACAGTACAGTATATTACCTGTTCAGTAATACTATACCTAAACATACCTAACAGAACAGTACAGGAAATGTGCAGTATAGGTAGTACAGTACAGTATATTACCTGTTCAGTAATACTATACCTAAACATACCTAACAGAACAGTACAGTAAATGTGCAGTATAGTGTAGTACAGTACAGTATATTACCTGTTCAGTAATACTATACCTAAACATACCTAACAGAAAAGTACAGGAAATGTGCAGTATAGTGTAGTACAGTACAGTATATTACCTGTTCAGTACAGTATATTACCTGTTCAGTAATACTATACCTAAACATACCTAACAGAACAGTACAGTAAATGTGCAGTATAGTGTAGTACAGTACAGTATATTACCTGTTCAGTAATACTATACCTAAACATACCTAACAGAACAGTACAGGAAATGTGCAGTATAGTGTAGTACAGTACAGTATATTACCTGTTCAGTAATACTATACCTAAACATACCTAACAGAACAGTACAGTAAATGTGCAGTATAGTGTAGTACAGTACAGTATATTACCTGTTCAGTAATACTATACCTAAACATACCTAACAGAACAGTACAGTAAATGTGCAGTATAGTGTAGTACAGTACAGTATATTACCTGTTCAGTAATACTATACCTAAACATACCTAACAGAACAGTACAGTAAATGTGCAGTATAGTGTAGTACAGTACAGTATATTACCTGTTCAGTAATACTATACCTAAACATACCTAACAGAACAGTACAGGAAATGTGCAGTATAGTGTAGTACAGTACAGTATATTACCTGTTCAGTAATACTATACCTAAACATACCTAACAGAACAGTACAGTAAACGTGCGGGAAAAAATATAACTAGTTCTACACAAAATATAATCATATTAAATTGCAAATAAACATTACTATTATAGTAGCACAATGAACGCATACACATACATGTACATGTCATGTAAGCAAGGATAATAATCAAATGAATAATATCCTTGAAAATGCATGTAGGATATACTAGTTAGGTTTTATTTCAGTATGGGAGCTCCACATCGGCATTTTTCAGGAATGTATGCAGCCATGCATACACCCTCATAACAATAATTGATCTTCTTCTTCCAGGAAGTGAGAGGGCGATTATAGAGCAATGTGCGTTTGGCTTCATCCAACAGTGCAGGATTATTGTAATACTTCTTAAAGAGTTGAATGCTAGCTATAGCATCAACAACTGGATCATGTTGTTCAGCGATCATTCCTAAAATAAAATGATACACTCATACATGTACTACATGTATGCAGATAATAGAGTTTTCACAGAAGCACACTAATGGTGTGGCTCATGCACTCCTGGTTTTCATTAATAAATTACACATCAGATATATTTATTGATAATGTGTATTATTACATCCATTACTTACCACTACGAATCAGTGTGTTAGCTTCATGGCTCAAAGTGAAATAGCTGTAATTGCCATATCGAGGATTGTACGTCTTGAACAGTTCACCTAAGTCTACACTGCTTTCAAAATCTCTTTTCTCCTCGAGTTTCAACCATTTGATGTCTGATAGTATTCCTTGACCAACCAGAACAACATCCGGACCAAAAAGAGCTTTAACCTTCCTAATGACAGCATCTAATTGCTCACCATTATCGAGATCACCTGCACGTAATCCAGTCAATGGAGTAAGATAATTAAATACTGGATTATCTTGTTTTACTTTTGCTTTAAACAACATCTTTGTCTACTACTGCAACCAATGCTACAGATCGCTCATCATGTCTCCTACCAGTTGCAACACATTCCACATCTACTGAAAAATACTTTTCAGGTAAGTAAGTAGAGACAGCCATTCTGCTTTGTAGACAGGTTGCAAAGAGATGACCTTTTCTGTTCAAGTGTACATAACATGCCAAGGAATGTTCAATTGTGAAAACTATAACATATACATAGATTGTAGCATTGATAGCACTAACAGTGAAAACACAGACTGTCCAATTTTATTCATAAATATATTCATTATAAGGAAGGTAGCTATGCAGTGACTTGAGTAGCTGATGGATAAGTGAAGCACTTCCACTAAATAGTACCTGCTTGTACAATACAGGTACTCAAATCTCTGTAAACAAACAATTAGACAGTCTTAGCCTTCAGGAATCATTGCTTGATGGCTTTGCTGTTCATAAGCTGGTATTATGAACAGTATAATTCACATTTGACCCTGGATCCCCTAAATCCTTGTCAGGTGCTGAAGCTATGAACATCAACCATGAAGTCAAATATTACTTTGCTGAGAAAAGGGATTTTAAATCAGGTGTAAATTTAGATGAACTATTCAAGAATGAAGTTAACAAGATTACCCCTCTTGTTGTAATTTATTACTTCAAAATTTCTGCACATTCAAAAATATTATAATAAAACATTAAAAATGAAATTACATACATTATAAATCGAATATCACAGGAACAAGATTGGAATGGGTACATACCATAAAATAAAATTAATACATAGCACTATCTATTTATATAGGGTTATATGGAAGTGCATGGTCAGTTTAATTTATGTTGCTGCGTAAGGTACTTGTTTCGGTGCTTTTTCAGTTTTGATATCCCTACATGTTCTTTCATTTTTAATATATTCTTGTCAAAGTAGGATCACAAAACTGAGCTCCTCATTAGAAGAGTGTCCTCATTCCGGAATAGAGGGGTTCCATTGTACGATGGTACATGTAAAGTCTGTTCACATTCACAATGACCTCAAAATTATGATATGTAATATAGTGTATTGTTTAATGTCATAAGGTTAATACATGATTATACTGTAACTTAATAATGAAGCTATGAATTGAAATTTGATATACACAAAAAAGAATGGGAAGGATAATTATATGAAAATGGTGCAGGTAAAAAGACTGTTAGTCATTCCAAACTAAAGTTATGAATAATTTCCGAAGACAAGGTTAACACGAATGACCTTTATTTAGTATAGTGATATGATGTGCAAAGTGGGTAATTGTCATTATTCATTCATTAACATTTTCTCTCAATTTGGATGGACTATTGTAATAACAATGTCAATACTTTCCTATTATAGCCAACCTCTGCTGAAGAGTTGTTAGAGATGCTCGATAATGGAAATAAAAACCGTACGCAACATCCCACAGATGCCAATGCTACATCATCACGTTCACATGCTGTATTCCAGGTTAGTATAAATAATAGTGTTACTATGATGTGTAACCATAGTAATGTTACTATGACATGTAACCATGGTTACACATCGTAGCTACATCATGGTTACACATAGCTACATCACTATGGTATCGGGATTTTGGATATAATATACATAATTATGTAGTCTGTTTGTATGATCAATTAACTAACTAAAAGTGGAAGTTATAGTTAACTAAAACAACACTATTACAGTGAATATCACAATCTTTTACTGGAAATAATTTCGGATTGACTTATAAATAGATTTTCTACATGTAATAGAGTAATACTCGAATAAACAGCATCTATTACTGTTTTTATAATGATTGTTATCAATGATAACACTGTAGTATAGACAGTGTATTTAATCCATGTGGGTCTCTATTAACACAATTATACTACTATAGAATGTTACTCTAATAATTGAGCAATTGTACAGCATATGGATGCAGTATTTCTCAAAGAAACACAGGCATTTATTATTCGCTTAATGAACCCCTAAACTGTTTCTTGTAAACATCTCCTGCTTTGTTAGTTATGATAAAATTCTACAAGCGAGTGCATTTGTTAGAAGGTGGCATGTTCAGCTTTACATCTCACGGCTGTAGGAACAAAATTTTCAATTGGAAAGGGTCTGGGACCATGTGGCTATATGTCGACGGCAAAGGGAGAGAGTGCAGGAAAGAGATGTCCCCCCTCCAAAATAGAAGCAGTAAAGTGTGGGTAGGCTCAAGCCTACTCCACCTATCCCCTTCACTGCATCTCTGAGTCTCCAATCTAATTATGCCAAGGAACATGTATATAGACATGTACATTGTACATAGATATGTACATACAGTACAGTGTAGTATACATACATGTACATGATGTTATCCGAGATGTAGAAAGAAAGAAAGAAAGAAAGACACCTGAGGCAATGGAAAAATGAAAAATGAGAGTTGCCTCAGGTGGGATTTGAACCCACGACACTCTGTACTCCAGACAGATGCTCTACCAACTGAGCTACCAAGGCAGCTCAGCTGGCAGGGTCCCGAATCAAACATCTCATATGCCTGTATGAACAGGCTAACTTGACACAAGGCATTAGTGTATGTGTACATACATGTACATGTACAAGCAAAAATAATAATTACTATGGTAGTACACATACATGTACATGTGCATGCATGTGTAACTACTTCACAATGTTTATATACATGTACATGTAAATACTTCAGGCATAAAAATACATCTTGAGATTATGACAATAAAAAAATGGACAATATTTATTACATTTCAAATATATGATAATTATGATAATATATTTATACTATTAATATATCCAATATTGATATTTCACATAACTATATCAATATTTGATATAATAAATTTCAAAGTATTATGAAGGAGATATTGACGATTTAGTGTTGGAGAATATGGTAGGTCTTTAAGAGCAAGTTTCTGTGAGAAACTAACGTTTTTTTCGGAACTATTACCATGCATCACTCTATCAGCGACACGGAATGATGTACTCTCATCATATATGAAGTTGTATTCGTGATGGTGTTGATTGGAACGCTGATTTACAACTAGTACAGTTATAGAGCCACTAAGAGGCCATGTCAGTTGAGAGTCAAACTCTCCGGGTAAGATATATAGATTTAAACGTAGAAGATCTAAAATGCAATCAACCTCGAAACACATTTTGTAGCCATTATCATGAGTATGAAATGGATCACTTGTCCAAGACTTTTTCTTTGGTTGACAATAGAGATTAAAATTTCTCATAAAAAACTTGTAAGCACTTGAAGTTATGTGTACAGGTTTTATCGATTCTGAGTTTGTACACTTAACTGTCGCTTTACGATTTTGACCATTGAGACTTTCAAGTGAGACAACGTGTTTGCGAAGCTTTACAATTTCACTGTTTTTTTCATTCAATAAAATTTCTAATGCTTCTATATTTCTCTGTAGTTTCACCTCTTTGTCTTCATTGACTATCAACGCTTCTTCCTTCTTTTTCAACTCTGCTTCCTTTTCAAGTAACTGCTGTTCTTTCCTGGTAGTCATTTCTATTGTGATAGCTAGCTCATCCTCTTTCTCTTTAAGTCTGTCTTCCTTGACTTGTAAATACTCAGAATATTTGTCCATAAGCCAGAGATGTTTTTGTATTGATGTTTCTAAGTGTTGAAATATCTGCTTCCGTTCAAGTGAGACACTGCAGCCAGCTGTATTAAATGGACAGTTTATGACATATAGAGGACAATCATTTTGTAAATGTGTCCGCAAAAGACATCGCTCAGTTTTTTCCTTACAGTAACGACAAATGACAGGATAATGTTTACATTCATTATAATGATCGATGAGTTCTCCAACAGTCACCATTTTGTCACAAAATTTACATCGGCATTGACGATATGTGCATATATTTTTTTCATGCTCTTCAATTTCATCTTGTTTCATTCTCATTCCACAAGATAGTGAACAGTCAACTAAAGCATATTGACAATCAGCTACAAGGTGCGAGTCAAGATTACCTAGTTCTCCACTCCATCCACACCCCTTTACTGCATTTGTACATTGTAGTATTAATGTATTCAGCTTGCCTGTTAAGGATTCATCAACTGTTACTTGGAAATTCGCATCACCACATATGGAGCATTGCTTGTTTTCAACATCTATACAAGGCTTGCAGCAATACTTTTTACAACATGATGTTACTTGTGGGTCTTGAAGTATATCTGCACACAAACAGCAGAGATACTCCTTGGCTGGAAGATAGAGAAGATTGTATCGATAATCGGCCATGACCTTCGAAAAAAAAAAAAAGAGGCGCGGGCTGCCTTATATCTTATTCATTATTAATTCAAATTAATGAATAATTAATAATTAATTAATTAATTAATTAATTAATGCCTGCATAATTATAAGTTATTACATATAGGTTTTTGTAAACCAGAAACCTCGAAGTGCTGGTTTATCAGCGGAGGTGACACAAGGAAAAATGAGTCTTATAGACTTAGCAGGATCAGAAAGAGCTACTGTCACAACAAACAGAGGTGCTAGACTACGAGAAGGTGCAAATATCAATAAATCACTGTTAGCACTTGGTAACTGTATCAATGCCCTGGCCAGTAACAAGGTAATGGTACTATATATAGTTGCATACATTGTTATTTTGCACAATTAGTGCTTTTCTTAGTATTATTCACTTACAATGCGACAACATCAATTCAGTTCTTGCTATCACTATTAACAGTTTCATATCATTTTTTTGATGCTAAAAGATGAAAGAGTGTCTATTAAAAATGCCCTGCAATGCATCTCTAGCTCTTGTTTAACTTCTATCTTGACTACATTTTGCAGCTGCAAATTTGCGTAATACTTCCTATTTTTAATACAAAATATTTCCATTTAGAATACAAAAGTAGTATCAAATAATATATGGAAATGCATACCATAATTACTAAATTCTTCTATTTTAATGCAAAATATTTCCATTAGGAACTCAAAATTATGATGTTATGACTTTATATGTAATATAGTGTATAGTTTAATGTCATAAGGTTAATACATGATTATACTGTAACTCAATAATAAAGTAATGGATTGAAATTTGATATACACAAAAAAAGAACGGGAAGGACTATTATACGAAAATGGTGCAGGTGAAAAGATTGTTGAATGCAACACTCTTAATATCTTGTTAGTTATAATTATTAGTGAATTATTTTATTCAAAATGTCAGGGGAAAACCGGACATGTTCCATATCGTAACAGCAAGTTGACTAGACTACTGAAAGATTCTTTAGGTGGAAACTGCAGAACTGTCATGATAGCTAATATAAGGTATGAAGATATAAAGATTTGTTAAATACATTAAAGTATTATATTAGTTGTTAGTTAACTATAACTATAACTAAACCCCTTTTAGTAAGGTATTGTGACTTTTAGTTAACTAAACTATAACTAAATTACAAGTCTACTGCAATTACTATAACTAACTAAAATGAAAATGGCCAATAATAGACACTTTTAGTTAGTTACTAAAACTAAAACCCTTTTATCAAGCCTAATATTAATCAACTATAACTTCTCATTATTGTCATACTAAAACAACACTTAGTGTACTAAGTATATTCTCATTCATGATACATTATTATACTGTAACTCAATAATGAAACAATGGATTGAAGTTTGACATACACAAAAAAGAATGGTTAGGATAATTATATGAAAATGTTGATGGTAAAAAGATTGTTGGTCATTCCAAACAGTTATGAAAATGTTTTTCTAAGGTCAAGGTGAAGTGAATGATCTTTAGTATTTGTTGTCAAAAATATTTTTCCAAAGCAGTAAAAACTCGTAAAATACTTCGTGATTTAGCAAAAATGTGACTATTCCCAGTTCTTCCTATAAATGTTAATTAATAGTTCTGACACTATAAACCTTATAAGGAATTGATGATGTGTTACGATCAGTTTATTCTCTAGTCCTTCTAGTTTGACATATGAAGATACTTACAATACATTGAAATATGCCGATAGAGCTAAACAGATCAAAACAAAGGTACAGAGATATGACAGATAAATAGACTCAGAGAGATAGACAGAGAGAGACACACAGACAGAGTGATGCATATATATATATACATGTATACATACATGTACATGTATATAATTGTATATATATGTGTGTCTATGAAATGCTCTTCTTTAATCTGGCTCTAGTAGCTCAGATGATAGAGCAGTTGATTAGCAATCAGAAGGTCCTGGGTTCAAACCCCAGCTAGTTCAGATTTTTCTGGACGTGTCTCTTTCTTTATTTTCACATGTTTTATACATGTACACACACACACACACACAGGAGTTCATACTAACATTCTTAACACCTTATTTCACATGTAGCTGGTACGTAATGTAGTGAATGTGGACTTTCATGTAACCAGATATAGAGCCATTGTTATAGAACTACAGAAAGAGGTAATACATCGAAACACTGAATTGAGTTATGTTTTTAAAAATTCTCTCTGTCTTCTTCCATCTGTTTGTTTGTCCGTCTCTCTGTCTCTCCAGATCACAGATCTAAAGACTAAATTAGACATAAGTGGACATCCAACATTTAATACCACTGAAGCAGGAAGACTACAAACCTTAGTTCATGGTGTCTATAGTGAGAGAGGAAGACTGAGGAAAACTATGGCTGACCTAGATGCAGCTGAAAGAGACACATTACTAAGAATATTCCGAAAGGTGTTTAAGAAATGAAATTTTAATTTTATTATGGTGTTAAGTTGTGATCATACTTGTATAGTAGTAACTGTTCAATTTTATTGTTGTCCACTACTTCTTTAAAAGTAGTAAAGTACATCAATTTTGTATTAAACTTTTAAATTTTTCAACTTAGGAGAGAGATCTACAGCGTGTGGAACTACTAACAGGAAATGATGACAAGATTGCTAAAGTAGGTTATCTTGTACCACTCACTTCACCATTTATCTATCTATCTATCTATCTATCTATCTATCTATCTACTTTAACTACATATATCTATCTATCTATCTATCTATCTATCTACTTTAACTACATATATCTATCTATCTATCTATCTATCTATCTACTTTAACTACATATATCTATCTATCTATCTATCTATCTATCTATCTATCTACTTTAACTACATATATCTATCTATCTATCTATCTATCTACTTTAACTACATATATCTATCTATCTATCTATCTATCTACTTTAACTACATATATCTATCTATCTATCTATCTATCTACTTTAACTACATATATCTATCTATCTATCTATCTATCTATCTATCTATCTATCTATCTATCTATCTATCTATCTATCTATTTTAACTACATATATCTATCTATCTATCTATCTATCTATTTTAACTACATATATCTATCTATCTATCTATCTATCTATCTATTTTAACTACATATATCTATCTATCAATAATTCAATATAAGTCTTTTATTTAATTTTAAGCATGTAGATGGTTTCCTTAATCTTTCTTCTTTGTAAGTTAGATTCTTGTTCCACCATTCTAGAGTATATTTATGTCATTTTAATAAATCTCAAAATTAATCATCAAGGATCTATCAATCTATCTATCGATCTACAGTGTATCTATCTATCTATCCATCTATCTATCCATCTTTATCTATCTATCTATCTATCTGTCTATCTATCCATCCATCTATCTATCTATCTATCCATCTATCTATCCATCTTTATCTATCTATCTATCTATCTGTCTATCTATCCATCCATCTATCTATCTATCTATCCTATCTATCTATCTATCCATCTATCTATCTATCTATCTATCTATCCATCTGTCTATCTATCTATCTATCTATCTATCTATCTATCTATCTATCTATCTATCCATCTGTCTATCTATCTATCTGTGTAAGTGTACATCCATTCATTCATCCATTAACCATGATTCATACTCAGGCAATTAAACACAAAGTAATCATTTTACATCTAGCCTGTATTTTCTACATAATCTAAATTATTTTTTACGGATTTCATTGGAAAAATATCTAAATATCTTATGTAATATAGTATACAGAAACAGTTGATATTGTGTCACGTTAACTGGCCCCGTCAATCCGGTTTTAATTAGGGGTATCTATCCTTTTAGCTGTCTATTTATTTTTCAGATCAAGTGTAAAATAGAATATCTACATGGTCATTTGAAAAATGTGAAAGAGCATAAAACAGAGATCCATCAAGGATTATCTCAAAACAATGAACAAATTGGTCGAGTCCAGTCAGAGATAAGTTCCTCCGTTGCAATAGATGCAGGTATGAGAAAGAGACAGGGAAAGAAAGATAAATGGACATACAGACAATCTTGTTATATCTTTATGTACAAATTAGAATCAAGTACTTTGAAAATTTACTTTTAAGTACAGTCAAGTACAAGTACAGGAGCTTTGATGATATACTTAAGTACAAGTACAAGTCTTACTGAAATCTTCAAGTACATGTACAAGTACAAGTACAAGTACAAGTACAAGTACAAGTACAAGTACAGTACATGTACATGTACAAGTACAAGTACAAGTCTTACTGAAATCTTCAAGTACATGTACAAGTACAAGTACAAGTACAAGTACAGTACATGTACATGTACAAGTACAAGTACAAGTCTTACTGAAATCTTCAAGTACATGTACAAGTACAATCAAGTACAGGTACAAGTACAGGTCTTTGACATTGTACTTAAGTACAAGTACAAGTACTAGACAAGTACAATCAAGTACTCAGGAAAATGTACTTACATTTAAGTACAATCGAGTACGAGTACAAGTAGAAGATACACGTACAGTAAAGTACTCAAAAATTGTATTTAAGTACAGCCAATGACTATGACATGTACACGTTCATTCAAGTACTATGACACGTACATGTTCATTCAAGTACTATGACACGTACATGTTCATTCAAGTACTATGACACGTACATGTTCATTCAAGTACTATGACACGTACATGTTCATTCAAGTACTATGACACGTACATGTTCATTTAAGTGCTATGACATGTACATGTTCATTCAAGTACTATGACAGTATGTCTACTTTATCAATCTTTCTTTACCCTTTCATTAGCAGGTGCAGCTGTAATTCGTAATCACATTGATCTTGTTACGGAGGCTCGTAAATTGGAAGCTGAAAATGCTCACCAGTGGAAACAAACCAAACATCTACTAAAGTATATTAAAAACCAAGAGAAAGATATTTCAAGAACTGAAAAGTTAGTTGATCTGAAATTCATTATGATTCTGAAATATTATACATGTACTTGTTCCTAAATGTACATGTATATACTGTGATATATACATGTATGTGTACATGTATATACATGTATGCCAAGAGAATACCAAGGTATATGTACATTTGTGTATTTTGTATTTTATGTCTATGAAATATTATTTGATGTGTACTGTGATATATATATATATGTACATGTACATGTATATACTGTGATATCTACATGTACATGTACTGTGATATCTACATGTAGGTGTACATGTAGATGTGATATCTACATGTACGTGTACGTGTACATGTATATACTGTGATATCTCTACATGTACATGTACACAATGTAGATGTACATGTATTTACTGTAATACCTACATGTAAGTGTACATGTACATGTGTAATAAATTAATTATTGTTTCCTTCCTATATGTACATCCTTATCATTTCTTTTGATTCTTTAAGTATTATACATGATACATATTCCTGTATGATGTAATGTCTAAGTGTACATGTACATGTATAGTAATAATGATAATCATTATTTTCCTTCCTACATATATATATCCTTATCATTTCTTCTGATTCTCACCTTTCTTCTTCCTTGCCTATCATCTGGTATCATCCATCACTCTTTCCATCTGTCTATCTGTCTCCTTCCTCCCTCTGATTCTTCCTCTTCTGAATTCTTCATTATCATATCTTTATCATTCTTTTCACACAGAATCCTAGCTCTCTCACTCGAACTAGTCAACAAACAGCATCAGCTCTTACAAGCTACCAACAGTCAAACGCCAGTTATTAAGGACCTCTACCAAGGAATGGTACGACTAGTGGATGGAGAAAAAGAAGTGGCCTGGATAGACCAGAGCCAGGACAGTCTATTTGAGATGTCAGTTTCATCGTTAACTCAAACCCAACAAGCATTATTTGATACAATCAATACTCAAAACTCTCCATTACGTAGACCAGGAGGATCTCGTTACAGCTCTCCGAGTAACTCGGCATCATTAGGTCTCCTAACTGTAACCATTCCTACAGTTAACACTACAAGGTCTTGGAGTCCGATAAGCAAATCACCAACCCTTTCTCCATCACTCATCAAACCTTGTTCACCTCATCCCCTCAGTATGCGATTAGTAGCCACTCCTACTAAATCAAATGGTAGCTCATTGACATCTTCAACTTCTCTTTCGCAGCAGCTGGTAAATGGTGGTTGTTTGAGTGGGAAAGTACTGAGTGTACCAATAAAAAGCCCTCGACGTAACAGACAAGTTGCATTCAGTCATCCATCCCTTACGATCCAAGAGAAGGAAGAAAGTACTGATTTTGAAGATCGGAATATTATTAAGTTAAAGCCACAGACTGATACCAAACCAGTCCCTAAAACAGATTTTAGTCTAGGACAAGGTCTTGAGCCATCAAGACCTCCTCCAAGTCGAGCTCAGTCTGCTGTCAATCTTCAAACAAGAACCAAACAAATATCTTTTAAAGAAGAAGAAAAGGATACGCAATCTGATAAAATTCCGAAAGCTATTTCAGTCACTTCTAGTTCTAGACACATACCCAGTACACCTCGTTGGGCTCAGTCCCAAATCAATCTATCCAGTTCTGAATCACCTCGTACCTCTTCTCCTAGTGGGAAACTTAATGGATACAGGTCATACAGTCCAAAATCTCATATAAATTTAGCAGAACTCACTAGCATTAATCAGAACAGTCATCGTACTCAATCTCCATCGTCCATTCAACCAATTGCTCCAGTAGCTTTCGATTCTCCTCCAATGAATGCATTTGAGGACAATTTTGTATCTTCGTATCCTGTGTTGTCTAAGCCCATGAACTACATTCCTTTGAATAAATCTCTAAGTGTTGGAAATCCAATGTACTTATCCAATGATAGCTTGCCAGTGAACACTCATACACCTTCGAGGCATCTTCCAATGCCTACAACCAATATACCAATGTTTCCATCATCATCTCATAACTTTCAGTCTGGCCCAATACCTCCATATCCAGTATATCCAATGTCCCATGGTCCTTTTACCAATGGAGTTACACTTCCCTTTAGTCCAGTTGTCATACGTCCTCAAAAACCAGCATTTTTACCTGTAGCAGTTAAGCCATCTTCAAAAGGTGCAACAAAACGAAATGATTATCGGAGTCCTGTTAATATACCCATCCAACCGTTACCATCAATGGGAACTTCACCTCCACAACCACCTTCATTTTTAAAATCCTCACAATCTGCTTTCCAGAATACATTGGATATACAAAGGCAACAATCACAGCCTGTCCCTACCTCTACAAAGAAAGACACCTCCCCTAAAACATCCTCTGTTTCATCTGTTTCATCACAGTCACAGAAAAGTCACAGATATTCACTAATTAGTCCCACTCTTCCAAAAGTACCATCTGTATTTTCAAAAGAGAGGGAAGAGTCACGTGGTCTGACGAAATCAGACAATCTGAACTCAACTTTCACAATATCATCATCTTTGTCTTCCTCTGGAAATGAGAAACATAAAACTGTTACCTTTACAAACAGCACACAGTCCCAACCGACAACTGATAGTCAAACGTTGTCTCAATCAATTAACTCAAATGGCAAAGGAACACGTCAAAAGAAATCACCTCCGAATTTTTCAAAACCTTTGAGTACCTTACAGGTTGGGAGTTCTGGTTCTTTAGAACCTAGGAATACTCGTTCTGGTAGCACTTCTTCATCTTCTTCGTCTGGTGAAAAGAAACAACCAAATTATTTAGCTTTAACAAAAAGTGCTACTTTTAAACGTGTACAGCAAACTGGACAAACAAGGTAAGTAGCCATGGATACAAGTCTTTAGTAATTAATATTGGTCTTTAATTAATTATTATTAGTATTGATATTATTAATATTAGTATTGAAAGTGATGCAACAAACAGTAGCTCAGATGGTAGAGCATCTGACTAGAGCAATCAGGTCTTGGTTTCAAACCCCAGCTGGTCCAGACATGTCTCCCTCTTTATTATCTCATATTTTATTTATTGAACAATAACAACACATAATTACACAGCTACTAGGGTGAGGATGGGGGTGCGTTCTTACTGAAATTTAGATACTCATAATCACGTTGACTTCAAAAACCTTGAGGCAGGAAAGAGGGAGATCCCAGTGCCGCCATATTCTGTATGAAATCATGACAACATGACTAGTGAATCACCAAGTAGAGACACACAACTGAATTTAAATTATTCTTGCTAACAGGGTTTCCTGTATGAAACCTTGATTGTGTTTTTATAATTATAGGAGTTCTTGTGATGCTCATTAATAACTCGTGCAGTCTGTTCATAACTATAATTTCTATCTATCTATCTATCTATCTATCTATCTATCAATCTATCTATCTGTCTATCTATCTATCTATCTGTCTATCTATCTATCTATCTATCAATCTATCTATCTATCAATCTATCTATCTATCAATCTATCTATCTATCTATCAATATTCAGGAACCATAAAGAGAATCATCCTTTGGCTACAAATAAAACTCAGTTGACGTGTAAAATGACGAAAGGAAAAACGTCTTTTGTTAGTAGGTAAGTAAAATACATAATCATGATATTGTGTATTTAAATCTCGATACAATACAGTGAAAGTTTTTGATATGTTTTGAAGCATGGGCCAAATCAGCTGAGCAAGAGTTAATGTGTGCGCCATTGGGAATACATCTTGAGCCAATTAACAAAGAGTTAATGCTGTTAGTGATAATATAATCATAATTAACTGTGCCATATAGCCCAAAGAGACAACAGTGCAGTGCCAAATAAGAAGCTCTTTGGTCCAATGGTGCACCATATGAGCTTATAAAAATAATGATTACAGTATCATAATATTTAAAATGTTGTAGTTGTTGTCAAGAAGTAAGTAAACACATTAGCAAGATGTAATTATTGCTTTTTGGTACAAAATTAAGCAAATTAGAAAAATCAGGACAAATGTACATGGATACATCATATACATGTACATGTATATATATAATACTAATGTACATGGATACATCATATACATGTACATGTATATATATAATACTAATGTACATGGATACATCATATACATGTACATGTACATATATAATACTAATGTACATGGATACATCATATACATGTACATGTACATATATAATACTAATGTACATGGATACATCATATACATGTACATGTACAATGTACATGGATACATCATACACATGTACATGTACATATATAATACTAATGTACATGGATACACCATATACATGTACATGTACATATATAATACAAATGTACATGGATACATCATACACGTGTACATGGATACATCATACACATGTACATATATAATACAAATGTATATGGATACATCATACACATGTACATGTACATATATAATACTAATGTACATGGATACATCATATACATGTACATGTACATATATAATACTAATGTACATGGATACATCATATACATGTACATGTACATATATAATACTAATGTACATGGATACATCATATACATGTACATGTACAATGTACATGGATACATCATACACATGTACATGTACATATATAATACTAATGTACATGGATACACCATATACATGTACATGTACATATATAATACAAATGTACATGGATACATCATACACATGTACATGGATACATCATACACATGTACATATATAATACAAATGTATATGGATACATCATACACATGTACATGTACATATATAATACTAATGTACATGGATACATCATATACATGTACATGTACATATATAATACTAATGTACATGGATACATCATACACATGTACATGTACATATATAATACTAATGTACATGGATACATCATACACATGTACATGTACATATATAATACAAATGTACATGAATACATCATATACATGTACATTGCATTGTTTTCCCACAATACTAAGGGCAGAGGAGTGTCATAGTACCACCCTTTGCCATCGTGGGGGTGCTCGCTCTCTAGTACATATTAAAATTTACGCGTAGGTGTAATGTGTTTCGAAAATGTTGATTGTTCTCCCCTAACAAAATCCTCTGAGACTACTTTTGTTTTAGTTAACTATAACTATAACTAACTAAAATGAAAATTGGCCAATAATGGACACTTTTAGTTAGTTAACTAAAACTAAAACCCTTTTATATAGCCAGTTCAGTTAATCAACTATAACTATAATTATAACTAAAAGTGATCGTTATTGTCAAACTAAAACATTAATATTCATATTCATTATAATTGTAATAATAATTTATAATCTATACTACAGAACATTCAGTAATAGAAGTCATTCTGTTTCTAGTGCTTCGTAATATTTGTCCTATGAGTGGATCTATTTCATAATCAAGTTTCTATCTCTAAACTCTTAAACTATATTGTACTATAAAAAATACCAATAAACTGTTTGTTGACAATTCCTGTTATAATTTCTATTTTTTTAAATGAATATTAATAAAATATCTAGTGACATGTATTATGTAAATAATAATAATTATTAAAATTAAAATTAAAATAGAACCACATTGAGTTGAAACTGAGTTATTATAAATTCATAGTTTTAGATTTGCTACTCTGTCATTAGTCTTGCATAGCCAGACCCAACCTGGCTACGCAAGACTACTCTGTCGTGATCAGTGCATGGAATAGGTTTTGAAAGTGTCCAGCAGAAACATCTGGACAAAACAATATTTGAGCACCAAATTGTGAATTTTGTCCATAAAACAGCACTACCAATTTAGCTATGGCTTATGAGACACAGAAGTAACCAACCCCCTAGGCCATGACTGCTCTCGACTAATAATTAACCTCACTGTTAGGTTACTATTCTGTATTATTATTATTATAAATAATGAGACAATTTGTTCTGTCAAATGCAATTTTGTCTGGACCAAGAACCAAAAAGTCCAGAAAATGGCCAATTGCTGGATATTCTTATGAGCTCTGTCTGTATTCATCCACTGTGGCAATTACACCACGAATATGAACTGAATCAGTCTCAATATACTATATATACACGTGAAAGGGAACTTGAGCTGCTTGTTTCCATAGCGATTTTTCATGAATTTCTGATAATTTCAGTTTCAAATTGATGTGATTCTATGTTTGTTCTCAAGTATAAGACAGATATAGTGGATTGCATTTATAAAGATAAGAACTGTTGTTTCTTTGACATGTATTCCGAAAATCGAATACCACTATATCTGTGTGTGTGTGTGTGTGAGAGAGAGAGAGAGAGTTAAAATAATAATGGATTTATTATAGTTACTAATATTTAGGTTTTACATGTTATGGGGATATTATTATTAAGGGGGCGAGAACCATAGTGGACTAACTCGAAATCAACTACTGTAAATTATTAGGACTGAAAATCAACTGAGATTCTGAAGTTGGTTATCATTACCTTCAAATCGATTGATAATCAATTAAAATCAGTGGAAGTAATTAGGCCAATTAAGTCAATTAATACAGGAAACTCCTCCCATTTGATGATCAAAAAGGCTTCCTGTCACTTGTATATTGTACATTATTTGCTGTCGCATGCTTAAAAATATGTCTTCTGGAATATTTAGCATAATCGATATCACAAATTTACAACTGACGATCAGAAGAATTTTGATTATCAATTATTAATCATTCCAGCCCTAGAAATTATCCATAATTATTCCATTAAAAATCAGACTATAAAAATTGACTTTTTTGCTCTTATCTGCTCCTGAAACTCATTTTGAGTGTTTTCATGTTAACCTGGTATATACTTACGTGTACATTATTGCTGTTTTGTGGATCAAACCAGCATGATTCTCACTGCTGTAAGTGTTGTTTTAGTTAACTATGACTATAATTAATACCACACCATTTTAGTAAGGTATCAGTTAATTAAATTATAACTAAATTACAGGTCTAATGCAATAACTATAAATACCTACAAATGAAAATTGGTCAGTAATGTGCAGTGTAAACACAGTATTAGGTAACTAAAACTAAAATCCTTTTACTAAACAAAAAGTTCCAGAAACGATAACTAAAAGTGGTCACTATTGTCATACTAAAACAACACTCAGCCCTTAAATTTTATATATATAAATATATAAAATGGCATTGCATAGAGTGGTGCAGCACCTCTCTTCCAGTCTTTAGCTAAACCCCAGGCAGTTCTACATAAACATACAGTTCAGGTCACATTATGCCAGTACGATAGGAGCAAAACTAGCAATTCGTACATTTGAATTGGTAGATATCAATCCACCAGTAGTGGAGAAAAATAAGGCTTGTTTCACTAAACCTGATTGCCAAACATAGCACCAGATGTACAGGTCTAATATAGTATAGTATAGTGCTCTAACTCGCCTACATAGTATTTACAGCATCTTGGCTGGTTTCACTAAACCTGATCAAAGTGAACATGTTGTTTTTCTAGTACTATGGCCAAACATAGCACCACATGTGATTCAATATACATGTAGTAGTATAGTGCTCTAACCTGCCCTGCCTAGTGACGCCTACATACTACTTATGGCACCTTGGCTTGTTTCTCTAAACCTGATCAAGGTAAACATGTTGTGTTCTAGTACTATAACAAAACATAGCACTAGACGTGATTCGATATAGTGGTATAGTGCTCTAACTCGCCTACATAGTACTTATGGCACCTTTGATGTTAAGATGGATTATATTATAAGTATATACAAGAGTTATGTTGAGTGGGTGGATTCGATAGTAAATAGTAATAATTGTTTTAAAATAGTTCATTATATAACCACAGATATATAAATGTAACCACAGCGATACCATAGCTATGCAGTGATTTGAAGTTCCTTTGACTCACTCACTCAACACTATACTATTAATAGTGAATAATAGTGACTCACTCTATGTAATCAAAATCAATGGAGGAGTATTGAGCCTGTAATAAAGCCCAAACAGTCCACATCAAATGTGCAGCCTAAACAAAAGGAGGATTGAATATGTATAACACATGACTGTTAGTATTGAGCCTGTAATAAAGCCCAAACAGTCCACATTAAATGTGCAGCCTAAACAAAAGGAGGATTGAATATGTATAACACATGACTGTTAGTATTGAGCCTGTAATAAAGCCCAAACAGTCCACATCAAATGTGCAGCCTAAACAAAAGGAGGATTGAATATGTATAACACATGAATGTTAGTATTGAGCCTGTAATAAAGGCCAAACAGTCTACATCAAACGAGAAGAGGATTGAATATGCATAACACATGACTGTTAGTATTGAGCCTGTAATAAAGGCCAAACAGTCCACATCAAACGAGAAGAGGATTGAATATGCATAACACATGACTGTTAGTATTGAGCCTGTAATAAAGGCCAAACAGTCCACATCAAACGAGAAGAGGATTGAATATGCATAACACATGACTGTTAGTATTGAGCCTGTAATAAAGGCCAAACAGTCCACATCAAATGAGAAGAGGATTGAATATGTATAACACATGACTGTTAGTATTGAGCCTGTAATAAAGGCCAAACAGTCCACATCAAACGAGAAGAGGATTGAATATGCATAACACATGACTGTTAGTATTGAGCCTGTAATAAAGCCCAAACAGTCCACATCAAATGAGAGGAGGATTGAATATGCATAACACATGACTGTTAGTATTGAGCCTGTAATAAAGGCCAAACAGTCCACATCAAACGAGAAGAGGATTGAATATGCATAACACATGACTGTTAGTATTGAGCCTGTAATAAAGGCCAAACAGTCCACATCAAATGAGAAGAGGATTGAATATGTATAACACATGACTGTTAGTATTGAGCCTGTAATAAAGGCCAAACAGTCCACATCAAATGAGAAGAGGATTGAATATGTATAACACATGACTGTTAGTATTGAGCCTGTAATAAAGGCCAAACAGTCCACATCAAACGAGAAGAGGATTGAATATGCATAACACATGACTGTTAGTATTGAGCCTGTAATAAAGGCCAAACAGTCCACATCAAATGAGAAGAGGATTGAATATGCATAACACATGACTGTTAGTATTGAGCCTGTAATAAAGGCCAAACAGTCCACATCAAATG
The DNA here is from genome assembly GCA_947044365.1 of Petrosia ficiformis. NCBI lineage: Eukaryota > Metazoa > Porifera > Demospongiae > Haplosclerida > Petrosiidae > Petrosia > Petrosia ficiformis. The sequence goes on from OX345648.1 coordinate 4,621,452, forward strand.
AGAGGAGGATTGAATATGTATAACACATGACTGTTAGTATTGAGCCTGTAATAAAGGCCAAACAGTCCACATCAAATGAGAGGAGGATTGAATATGTATAACACATGACTGTTAGTATTGAGCCTGTAATAAAGGCCAAACAGTCCACATCAAATGAGAAGAGAATTGAATATGTATAACACATGACTGTTAGTATTGAGCCTGTAATAAAGGCCAAACAGTCCACATCAAACGAGAAGAGGATTGAATATGCATAACACATGACTGTTAGTATTGAGCCTGTAATAAAGGCCAAACAGTCCACATCAAATGAGAAGAGAATTGAATATGCATAACACATGACTGTTAGTATTGAGCCTGTAATAAAGCCCAAACAGTCCACATCAAATGAGAGGAGGATTGAATATGTATAACACATGACTGTTAGTATTGAGCCTGTAATAAAGGCCAAACAGTCCACATCAAATGAGAGGAGGATTGAATATGTATAACACATGACTGTTAGTATTGAGCCTGTAATAAAGGCCAAACAGTCCACATTAAATGAGCAGAGGATTGAATATGCATAACACATGACTGTTAGTATTGAGCCTGTAATAAAGGCCAAACAGTCCACATTAAATGAGCAGAGGATTGAATATGCATAACACATGACTGTTAGTATTGAGCCTGTAATAAAGGCCAAACAGTCCACATCAAATGAGAAGAGGATTGAATATGCATAACACATGACTGTTAGTATTGAGCCTGTAATAAAGGCCAAACAGTCCACATCAAATGAGAGGAGGATTGAATATGTATAACACATGAATGTTAGTATTGAGCCTGTAATAAAGGCCAAACAGTCTATATCAAATGAGAAGAGGATTGAATATGTATAACACATGACTGTTAGTATTGAGCCTGTAATAAAGGCCAAACAGTCCACATCAAATGAGAAGAGGATTGAATATGTATAACACATGAATGTTAGTATTGAGCCTGTAATAAAGCCCAAACAGTCCACATCAAATGAGAAGAGGATTGAATATGCATAACACATGACTGTTAGTATTGAGCCTGTAATAAAGGCCAAACAGTCCACATTAAATGAGCAGAGGATTGAATATGCATAACACATGACTGTTAGTATTGAGCCTGTAATAAAGGCCAAACAGTCCACATTAAATGAGCAGAGGATTGAATATGCATAACACATGACTGTTAGTATTGAGCCTGTAATAAAGGCCAAACAGTCCACATTAAATGAGCAGAGGATTGAATATGCATAACACATGACTGTTAGTATTGAGCCTGTAATAAAGGCCAAACAGTCCACATCAAATGAGAAGAGGATTGAATATGCATAACACATGACTGTTAGTATTGAGCCTGTAATAAAGGCCAAACAGTCTATATCAAATGAGAAGAGGATTGAATATGCATAACACATGACTGTTAGTATTGAGCCTGTAATAAAGCCCAAACAGTCCACATTAAATGAGCAGAGGATTGAATATGCATAACACATGACTGTTAGTATTGAGCCTGTAATAAAGGCCAAACAGTCTATATCAAATGAGAAGAGGATTGAATATGCATAACACATGACTGTTAGTATTGAGCCTGTAATAAAGGCCAAACAGTCCACATCAAATGAGAAGAGGATTGAATATGCATAACACATGACTGTTAGTATTGAGCCTGTAATAAAGCCCAAACAGTCCACATCAAATGAGAAGAGGATTGAATATGCATAACACATGACTGTTAGTATTGAGCCTGTAATAAAGGCCAAACAGTCCACATCAAATGAGAAGAGGATTGAATATTACACATACAGTAGTATGGTATAGTGTTGTTTTAGTTAACTAAACTATAACTAAATTACAAGTCTATTGCAATAACTACAACTAACTAAAATGAAAAAATGGGCACTTTTTGTTTGTTAACTAAACTAAAATCCTTTTGGTAGGCCTAAAATTGTTTTTGTTATGTAACTACAACTATAAATAAAATTATGATAAACTAGTCATACTATAACAACATTAGTATGCTAATGGAATAGAAAATGTTTTCTCAAAACTAAAAGAAGAATGCAAGACACATTCTATAGGTGACTTCCCTATCATCATTACAACATTTGGGAATTTATTAAAACTGAAAACATGTATGATTACATGTACATGTATTTCTGGGTATAGTGTGGGTTTTTTTTCTATGATATCAAATAGTTGAAAATTAGAAAACTGGTTTAGATAACTTGTTTTCATAAGAATGGTGTAATTCATTACACTATTATAGATTCATCAGTTGATAATGAGAGAATATCCAGTTATCACTGGTAGTATTGTAGCTTATTAAAATTGTAGGAATACATGATTGAGTTAGAACAATTACATTCTAATATATGAGAGAGAGACACATATCCAGTAAGAAACCTTGACCTGCTGGGGTTTGAACCTAGGACCTTCTGATTGCTAGTCAGATGCTGTATCATCTGAGCTACTGGAGCCAAGTTGATGATGATGATTTCATAGACAATGTCTAGGCTACTAAGGTCAGGCAAATTCAGCTGTGTGTCTTTTTCTACTTGGCAGTTCACTAGTCTGCTACCCTCAATCAGAAGGTCTTTACATCAAGTAATACTCTTCCATTGATTCACTGCATTAAATTACAAGAGGCTCAAGAGTTCTACCTAGCCTCAATCAGAAGGTCTTTACACGAAATAATACTCTTCCATTGATTCACTGCGTTAAATTACAAGAGGCTCAAGATTAAGAGTTCTAGCTACCCTCACACATCCCTCAACTAGTTGAATGACCAGTACTAAAACAGTATCTAACTAACGATTATTCATGTTCATCTTGACCTTAGAAAAATGTTCATAAATTTAGTTTGAAATGACCAATAATCTTCTTACTCATATAATTATCCTTCCTGTTCTTTTTCGTGTATGTTAAAATTCAATTATTGAGTTACAGTATAATCATGTATTAACCTTGTGACATTAAACTATACACCATAATTATTACATAATTATAAAGTCAACACATTCTAATTTTCAGGTCATTGTGAGTGTAAACAGACCTTACCTGGATTTCATTATTGTACATGTGACTATACAATATACAGGATGTCTTTACCAGGAAGTGGTTTATAATTATTTGACATCAAACTGTATATCGCTCAATTGTCAATTGACGTCAATGGATCTAAATTTGGCATTTAAACTATATATTACACAATGACTGTTAACAGGATGGAATCCCTTGATTCATAAAATATACTTAAAAGTCTTAAATTATATGCTATATTTACGTGTGCCACACCCATTAATTGACGTAGCCCCCCCCCTGGAATGACCTTGCTTCCTTAATTACATATATTTACGTAATTATAAAGTCAACACATCCTAATTTTGGGGTCATCATGGATATGAACAGGATGCGTTATAAATATGAAAGAGAGTTCACTACATGCTACAGAATATCTGTACAGATTCGACAGGACAGCGGCTTATGGCATTAAACTGTATTTACACAATCATCAATTGCGATGTTAATTGAAGTCAAGGATTGAAATTAGCCATTAAACTGTATATTACATAATAATCGTCACTTGACATCATCTATACTATATTTTCAGCCAATCATTCAAAATACATGTAGATAGATACAGAGGTAGTGTGGAAACAGCCAGGCATACAGGACATTAGCCAATAAGTCTGAAAGTCATTCACGTTCACCATGACCTCAAAAAAATGTTCATAATTTTAGTTTGGAATGACCAACAGTCTTTTTACTTGTATCATTTTCATATAATTATCCTTCCAATTCGTTTTTGTGTATGTCAAATTTCAATCCATTGCTTCATTATTGAGTTACAGTATAATCATGTATTAACCTTATGACATTAAACTATACACTATATTACATACAAAGTCACAACATGATAATTTTGAGTACATCGTGAATGTGAACAGACTTTAGTGAAATCAAAACTGAATTGTATACACTGAGTACGAGAGCAACACAAGAGAGGATTAATATGTCCAGCTGTTAGCTTACTGTGTCCATACTGTTTACAAGTTGTTTGTCAGATAGTACTGTTCAGTAGTCTCTTGGGCTTTCTAAATATTATCTCATGTACTTATCATGTGTAGGTATGTTATGACTATTACACTAGTGACAATTAAAGACCACTATTAATTATAATTATAGTATCACTCTATAGTTTCTCACGTTATTAACTAAAACTATACACTTACTAAAAGAGTTTTAGTTAACTATAGTCTGTTCACATTCATGATGACCTCAAATTATGATATGATGACTTTATATGTAATATAGTGTATAGTTTAATGTCATAAGGTTAATACATAATTATACTGTAACTCAATAATGAAGCAATGGATTGAAATTTGACATACACAAAAAAGAACGGGAAGGATAATTATATGAAAATGGTCCAGGTGAAAAGATTGTTCGACATTCCAAACTAAAGTTATGAACACTTTTCTGAGGTTATGGTGAACGTAAATGTCCTTTATTGGCCAACTTTCATTTAAGTTAGTTATAATTATTACAATAGACTTGTAATTTAGATATAGTTTAGTTAACTAAAAGTCACAATACCTTACTAAAAAGGATTTTAGTTATATAACACTATGTTATATATATACATGTAACTTACCAAAGCACAAACTCCAACTTGTACATACATTTCATTTACTTGTTCGATAGTTACACTCTCTGGTCCAGTACCTTTATAAATTAACAAAGTAAAGAGTTACCATACACGAGGGAACGTAAAGAGTTACCTACTATGCATGGTCAAGGGTTTTAGTCATTTGTTTTTTCAAAATGCTTCACTCACTTTTAGCATTCTTGCGCAAGAAAACAATAATATTTAGGATATCTACATGTAGGTACATGTATGACTAGGTGAGTATCACTTTATCTTCAAAAATAGAATGTTTCATTTGTTGATGCTTTGCTAATCTCGCCTCATAGAAAATAAACATTAAATTCTAACAAGGCTGAAAGACAAAAGTGAAAAATGGTAGTAGTCACTGGGAATCAAGAATTATGAAGTGCTGATGGTCATCTGGTTGTCATAGCTCAGTGGTGAGAGCACTGGTGGCTGAAGTCAATGGCCCTGGGTTCGATTCCCAGTAACTACCAGCATTTTTCACTTTCCTCTTTCAGCCTTGTTAGAATTTAGCATTTATTTTATTTATTTTTCTTATAATACCGCTGAAAAACAAACTACTGCACAAAAGCATTTGGGAAAAGTGAGAATCAGGTAAAACCTGTTTCTTTATGTATGGTGAAATATATTGACGAAAGGCATTCACTACAAATTACTAAGTGCATTTAAATTTAGATTGGAGATCAATTAAATAATGGGATAGTCTCTTATACAATTAAATTGTCAAATAACAATTAATAAGCTACCTAATTTCATAATGTCCTTATTTAGGATACTGCACTGTTGTAAACAAAATATCAATGCCATTTAATAACATCCACGAATCAGTCACAGAGTTTTTTTTATAACTTTTGAAGCTTGGGCCAAATTGGCCCAAAAATGGTTAGTGTGTGCGCCATTGAGAATACATCTTGAGCCAATTAACAAAGAGTTAATGCTGTTACTGACAATATTATCATAATTAACTGCGCCACTGGCCAAAGAGAGAACTGTGCAGTGCCAAATAAAAAGCTCTAAGGGACCAATGGTGCGTCATATGAGCTATCAAAACCACCAATCAGTCACTAACACATAAAGTATTTTTTTCATAATGATAAATAACTAGTGAACACACACAGAAATTCTGTAAGCTACGCAAGACTAATATATATTTGCTATTGTTCTAGCCTCTTTATTCATTATTTTATCTTTGCAGTTGCATGACTGAATCCAGTGGGTTTCTATGATACTAGTGATGTATTCAAAGTTCTCTAACTCTACTCTTCCTTTTTTTATCATCTTCTTACTCTGAAAATTGAAGGCTTGCATCCATTCTTATTCTTATCATCTTAGTTCTCTAACTCTTTTCTTCCTTTCTCGACTTCTCCATTTGCAAAATCATGAGCGCAGTTTACCTTGTCGCCATGGTTTCTTCCATTAGCTTCACCTTTGAACCATGATGTACGTAGGTTACAAAGACAATTATATAATATATAAGTATTTATCGTTACAGCATTTACACTACCTTCTAGTTTGGCAATCTCTTCTAAGTACATTTTAATCCATTTCTTCTGAAATTCTTCATTTGGAAAACGTCCATAGTCAATATTATCAATATCAAGTCCTATTAATAATCAGTAATTATACACATGTACATGTACATTAATAAGTCATGTGTGTATGTGTATTAGTAATATATACATGTATATGTGTTACAACTAAAATAAATATACACATGTACTGTAGCTAAAACACATTAAACACATTAAACACATATATAACTAACAAACCCTAAATATTCTTGGATTCAAGAAATTTAGAGGTATACACTGTATCTATAAACATTGATTCAAGTACTTCATCTTGTGAAACATTACATATATATTTAGGGTTTGTTAGTTATATATGTGTTTAATGTGTTTTAGCTACTGTACATGTGTATATTTATTTTAGTTATAACACATATACATGTATATATTACTAATACACATACACACATGACTTATTAATAATCAGTAATTATACACATGTACATGTACATGTACATAGAAATGTTCTGATGAACCTGCATGTACAGTGTTTCCCCTAGGATAAATATTAAGTGTGGGGAGTGTATCAGTGGTACATGACGCTTGCTCAATAATGTTCCATCAGTGTTGTTAAACAGTGTTTTTATGGCCCGTAGGGCCATCCCTATGATTGCTTTCCCACGGGTTCGATGTATGTTTATATATATATATATATATATGTTTGTGTCACCTACACGAGTATGGGTTGTATACGTAGTTAAGGAAGTTACATCATTCCCGGGGGGCTCGGTCAATTAATGGGCGTGGCGCGTAAAAGAACGCGCGATCAAGCTCTACACACCAGCAGAAAGAAAGCTGTTGAGCTTACGTAGAAACTGGAACTAGTAGCTAGCTATTCTGCCTGAAATATATTCCTAAAGTTCTACAAGGTCTTTTGAAAGGTCAGGAGAGTAGATAATCAAAATAATAACTATAATAAGCTGTTGTCTTTCATGCTTGATAAAGTCAGCCATGATTACTGAATTCTGGACACCACAAAGCAGTCATAAGGATACTTTTATCTTCACTTAAATTTGTAAAGCAATCATAGGGATGTTTTTTTCTCTATATACACTTGTTCAGCATAAAGTTTAAAATGAAAGGGTGGGGAAGCGCCATGGTACCACCCTTTGGGGGAAACAGTGACACAACAGATTTCCTTATACACATACATACATACACGTATACATACACACAAGTGTACTAATGTACCTGCATGCACATACAAGTCAATACTATCGATGTCTTTATACACATACACATATACATGTATATACACATGTACATATACATATACACAAGTGTACTAATGTACCTGCATGCACATACAAGTCAATACTATCGATGTCTTTATACATATACACAAGTGTACTAATGTACCTGCATGCACATACAAGTCAATACTATCGATGTCCTTATACACATACACACATACATGTATATACACATGTACATATACATATACATGTACATACACAGAAGTGTACTAATGTCCCTGCATGCACATACAAGTCAATACTGTCGATGTCCTTATACACATACACACATATATACACATGTACATATACATACACAGAAATGTTCTGATGTACCTGCATGTACATACAAGTAATACAACTGATTTCCTCATACAGTAATTACATACATACATTCATAATTACATATATACACTGTATATAAATATATTCATACATGTACATACGTAGAAGTGTTCTGATGTACCTAGATGGACACAACCCAACACTGATTTCCTCATATAGTAGTAATCACATACATACATAATTACATACATGTATATACATTGTATGTACATGTATACATACATGTACATACGTAGAAGTGTTCTGATGTACCTAGATGGACACGAGTCAATACTGATTTCCTCATATAGTGATCACATACTTGTTCAAAATTACATATATACATTGTATGTACATGTATACATACATGTACATACGTTGAAGTGTTCTGATGTACCTAGATGGACACAACCCAATACTGATTTCCTCATATAGTGATCACATACATGTACATAATTACATAATACATTGTACACATATAGAAGTTTTGTGATGTACACTTCTAGGAATGCACATGTGTATGTATAATAATATACATGTATGTGATTACTGTATGATAGATCCTTTATTACCATTCATGCTATTATTAGGCTATTCAAACTACATGTATAATAATGTACATGTATGTGATCCCTGTATGATAGATCCTTTATTACCATTCATGCTATTATTAGGTTATTCATACTACATGTATAATAATGTACATGTATGTGATTACTGTATAATAGATCCTTAATAATATATATTACTATTCATGCTATTATTATACTATTCAAACTACATGTATAATAATTATGGGAGTGTTAAATACCATGGAAGACTAGATCACTTAATATTGACTGAACTCCCTACTCTAACCCTCTAACCCTCTAACCCTAGCCTTACTCTAAATAAACCATGATGATAATTACCAGATGTTTTGTCTCTCTCTCAATTACTGCATACAACCTAGTCATTCAAATACTTTAATTACAACATTGGTATCTTTGGTCATTCATGTTCACCATGAGCTCAGAAAAATGTTCATAACTTTAGTTTGGAATGACCAACAATTTTTTACCTTCACTATTTTCATATAATTATCCTTCCAGTTCTTTTCTGTGCATGTCTAATTTCAATCCATTGCTTCATTATTGAGTTACAGTATAATCATGTATTAACCTTATGACATTAAACTATACACTATATTACATATAAAATCATCACATCCTAATTTTGAGGTCATCGTGAATGTGAACAGACTTTAGAAGTGATACTGTAATCTGTGTGCATGTACATGTACATCAGAACACTTAAAGATATGTGGCCCATTAATATTAGCAGGTATATTAATATTAGCAGTGATGTTATTATTATGTTAGTCAAACCACCACCAATAGAATCATTGCCAAAATTTGTGAGGCCAAAATAAAATTTAAAATCCAAATTAAAGACACGAGAAGTACAAGTACATACATGTAAGTCACACAATACCTGCAAATTCACAAAAGTGATTAGCTATATCATATGGTCTAATATTTGGTCCTCCATACTCTAAATCAATGAGTGTAACAGTACCTGTATAAAGAAGGAGTAGAAGAGCTCATTAAATATCAATCATTGATCAAGGCATATAGATACAAGAACTATGTAAACACAGTATAATGTGGTATATCAAATTATTTACACATATGGCATAAAGGATCAGTGAATATAGATTTAAAATGTAGTGTATATTGTTGCTATGGCGATATTAATACATTAAGAATATGACCATGAAATTCAATGAATATACATGTAATTATGTGATAAAATAGAGGCACTTTCCAAAATCAGTTGACAAACAGATAAACATCTTTTCTATCTATAAATTTGCCGATTACTTGTTCTTGTTCCTTAAGGGAAGAAAACCCAAGAGTGTTTGTAACTCTAGCTATAACAAACATGATAATTGCAATAACTTCGTGCAGATTATCATGTGATGTTTTTGTGAGTGTAAATGTGATTGTACTGCAGTATATTCTGTGTGAGGTGCAAGTTGTTCTATAGCAATAGACCAGACCCTTCCTTTTGGAGCGAAGGGGCTGGCCCGCGAGACTAGTATATCACACCTCCTAATCACTATTTATATATTTCATATACACTACAAGTGCTGAAGTACTACCTGAGGTTTCCAGAAACAAACACTTGTACATAAGTATAAATATGAATAGTTCTTCTTATATTTTATGATTCACTAAAATTTATATTTTTACGTAATTCACATAGGTAATGAAATCAACATATGCTCCCACATGCTACATCCACAGACTGTGATCATAGTGTCATCCCAAATCACACACCGAGACATAAGTTTATGTTATTGTATAATATAAATAATATATTATAAATGCAGCGTGTGACCAATGCTTGAGTTTATATTGGGAGTATACTTATGTAACTAAGAGAAAAGAACATTATAGTAAAACCATAATAATGATTAGGAACAAACCAGCCAATATTAGAAAAACATCTACATGTAATAGTATCTAGGGCTGGACAATAGTAACGATAGTGTGACTATCGTTATCATCAGTGATACTATCACGACAGTGATAGCTAAAAACTACTGTTGTGATAGTGGACATGTGTATTTGACATTGTCTTGCCTCAAGATACACACAACCACGTGAAACACAACATGTGAAGATGGCAAGAAATATTTCTGATAGTTTTTCTGTTGGAGGGCTCCAAGAGTGATCTATGGGAGTACTTAATTAGTTTCTCTGCCACAAGTGGAAAATGCTTAGAATCTGTATCCAAATTTTAGTTTCAATATCGTGATAGTACTCACTTTCATTCAATTATTTATTAGATATCTCTATAGTTAAACATTTCATTATCATCCAGATCTAGTAGTAGCAAGTATCTATAATAATCATGCTGTTCTTTCATAAGCTCAATCCAGTGACTTTAGTAGCCCAAGTAAGAATTTCAGTGTTGTAATATAGTGTGACAATAATGACCACGTTTAGTTATAGTATGACTGGTTTATCAAACGTTTAGTTTAGTTATAGTTAATTAACTAAGGTAATATTAGGCTTACTAAAAGGGATTTGTTTTAGTTAACTAACTAAACGTGTTTCATTATTTATTTTAGTTAGTTATAGTTGTTACAGTAGACTTGTAATAAATTATTTAGTTATAGTTATTACAGTAGACTTGTAATTTAGTTATAGTTTAAAGTCACAATACCTTGGGGTATTAGTTACATGTATAATTAACTAAAACAATACTACTAGGAATTAGAGGATGTTCAAATCCCAGCTGGTGTATATAAGGAATTTTTTTTAGTTGAAACTAAGCTCATTATAAATTCATAGCTTTGAATGCATGGTGCATGTGTTCAATCATCATCATAAACTGCATATTTCCATGGTGATTTTCCATGAATTTATAATGAGTCAGTTAGAACTCATGTGATTTGTGATTCCTAATATTAACTATATTCATTGTATTATCTTATCTAATCTCCACAACACCAGACATTAAAGAGGGACACAGACACAGAGCCCCTTCTAACCTTACACAACACTCAATTAACACTTCAAAATTTATTACCTTTATTTTCATCATAAATGAAGTTACCAGATAGTGTATCATTGTGACTTAGAACAAGAGGACAATTGAGTTTGTGTATCTCTGTTTTAATTATCTCTAACTCAATTTTCAATGTGTCTTTAGAACCAAATATTTCTTTAAACCTGATTTGGGAAGAATATTGTATGAATGTTCATGCAGTATAATAGAAATACATGTAGAATGTTGTTTTAGTATGACAATAATGATCGCTTTTAGTTTTAGTTATAGTATGTTTATAGTTGTAGTAAAATAATAATTATTAAGCTTACTAAAAGGGTTTTAGTTTTAGTTAACTAGTTAAAAGTGCTACATTATTTATTTTGTAGTTAGTTATAGTTATTACAGTAGACTTGTAATTTAGTTATAGTTTAGTTAACTAATGCCTTACTAAAAGGGGTTTTAGTTATAGTTAACTAAAACAACACTGATATAGACACATTATATATCAACCTAAAATTTAATAATACAGTATAATAGTATATACTATCTGAGACCATGAGTAACATTTCAGTATATTATTAGTATATCTGAGTCCAAGAGCAACATTTCAGTCTATTATTAGTATATTATTAGTATATCTGAGCCCAAGAGCAACATTTCAGTTATATTATTAGTATAATATTAGTATATCTGAGCCTAAGAGCAACATTTCAGTTATATTATTAGTATATCTGAGCCTAAGTGCAACACTTCAGTTGATATATTATCATCTGAGAGCAAAATTTCGATATGATTATTAATCCAGTCCTACTAAGAGTAACATTCCATCATAAACAACTATTTGTTAGAATAAACTGTATAATTACATAAACCATCTACTCTAATCCTCCCGAAGGGGGAGGGTCAATTACTACATTCCAGTATGAATTATTGATCTCAGCAATAATGGACAAGAGAGTTAGAGCTAATTTTATAGCTAGCTTTGGGATTAGTATAATCCTACACTCCTTCTCTATCAAGGAGCCCGCTGGTATGAGTGGATATCACAACGTCCTGGGTTCAATCCCTAGTCTGATGATTGACTTTTTTTCCTTTGTTTCTAACAACACCTTGCATAACCTTATGCAATCAACCTTAAACCATCATTTTTTTTTTACAATTTATGGACCTACACTTACTGTTTCAAAAAACAGTGAAATAAAGAACTGACCGTTTAGCCTTCCTTACATCACTAAACTCTTCTATAATATCAATCCACTCAAAAAATTCATACAATCGATTTTGCAGTGGAAACTGGGATGGAATTGGTATGCTATGAAGCTTGGCTATGCATTTAGCAGTTCGTCTTGCCATCTCTAAGTCCTGCATATCATCAAGAGTAAAACTCCTTCCCGGAGTATATCCATAGCAAAGACCATTCTTAAACTGAGCGTACAGTGGTGACGCAACACCAGTCTGATGTAATGTTAGCATGGTAACTATCTCTAGATCTCTTCTAATGAAAACTTCTGTATTGTTCCCATTCGTTCTGACTAAAACCATATGATCTTGTTCTCCCTCGATGTAAAAAGCAACTAGTTTATTCGTAATACCATCATCAAATGTTTTGCAAAGTATTACTTTGTCTTTCCATTCTGGTTTACTGCTTGGAAGAAGATATTTTTTATACCCAGATGGAATGTTTGCTGGATCTATTTCAACTGGAACAAATGACCATCTAAGACCACCATCAATTCTTTCTTCTACTACAGTTCCAGCCATTTTGAGTAGGTGTTTCCTCACGTGTTTTATATCGCACCACTGTATTATTATTATATATATCGCTAATGTTATAAAATAGCGATGCGGTTTTTATCATTGAAGTCTAGATTAGTGTTAGTGGTGTAAGAATCTTTACAGTTTGGGTGACAACATATTTCCAAAGTTTTTTGTGAATGCCTGTACTGTTAAAGTTACTTTTGTTCTTAGAGTGACAAATCTGTCAACGATCAAGCCAACTAGAGGAAAATGTGTACTGTAGCGATTGATGGCAACTTCAATTGTAATGCAATCGGTTGGCAAGGAGAGGACTCATCGTCTCTATCGTTACCAAGCACTAACTCAGACGCTTATTGCTGTCTTGAAGGCATTATGACAGCTACCTGTTCAACAGACAGTTATCTTCTTGATGCTAAGCTATTATTAGCTGACGAATTTGTAGAGTTGGAAATTGATTCTCGTTTGCCTATTACATCGCTTAAACTTTACCTCACTAATTGCGAACTTGTTGTAGCGAGAAAGTTTGAAGATAGTAAAAGAGCAAAGACTACTCTGATCCACCTCAGAACTCACAACCTCAAAGAAGTGGAAGTAGAACTAGACAAGGAAAACTCAAGTGTAATGGTTGTACGCACGAGGCTAGGTACATTCCTGTACCGAATAAGAAGTGGTGCAGCTGCTCTAACCGCCTGGATGAATAGAATATTTCGTTTGAAAAGAACTAGTGTGAGCCCCACCTCGTCTGATAGCACAACCACAGCAGAGGAAAGAACTGAGCAACCTTCCTCTGATCCTACCCACAGTGTATCTGCATGCATTCCTGTGTTGAAGTTACAACCTTCAGAATGGCATGGTGAGGACTTAATCTGTTATTCCACTAAAAGCAACAAGTTACTTTCAGATTCGTGCAAAATAACGGAGTCTTTATCTGTTCCAAATATTTTTGAAAATAGTCTACTTCCTTCAGCAAAACCAATATCAGTAGAACGACAACCTCAAGCTCTGAAAAGACGTAAAGCTTTTAGAGTCTCTGATTTGGAATCCTTTCTTAACAACAAAAGATTACGATCCTGTAGTGCTCCACCAGATGAACAGTCAGAAACTCCTACCAATATGGTGGAAACCCCAAATTCCAGGCCCTCGAGTTCAAGTGAAAATATTTTGTCACCATCAAATTCTTCTGACAAGATTTTGCAGACTCCAAGGAGAAAAACGTCCTTCCACAAACGAAAACTAAAGTTCTCACCCAAAGCTCGTGAATTCACTCGAGCCCTGTCAGCTCGCTTGATACCGACTCCAACCAAATTATCTCCAAAACATGAGAATAAGGAAGTTCGTAGGGCAGCTTCTTTGACTCAGTCATCAACTCTTCCTCGACAATTTAAACAAAAAGAAAAAAAGTATGATGTTAGGAAGCCAAACAACAGAGCTAGGTGCCGATCTGCGGTAATTTCGACCCCTGAGCCATCTCCCAGGTCCATAACTCCATCAAAACCGAAGTCACCCGGAAGTTTACTGAAAATATTCCATCGAAAGTGGGCCTCTTCTAATTCTTTTAGAGTCGAAGACATCGTGTCATCAATGGGAAACACAGACAACGAACTGGATTTGTACAACAGACCTACCTACCTAAAACTATATCTACAAAGTCCAAAAGAGTTAGCCGAAGAATTAACACTGATTGATGCCGAGATGTTTCATAGTATTGATCAATCTGAACTGGAGAATGGAGCATGGACGAAGAAAACTAAGGTATGATAAGTTATAAAAATTAATAATTATTACGCCATACTTATCTATGATAAGAATGTAATTCTATCTGTATTATACTATTATAATAATCACAATAGAACTCTTAGATAAGCAGTATTACACGTAGTGCTTTATGTAAACACATGAGAACATACATGTACATGTGTATATAGTACTATACTACAACGCTATGATAGAAACCCTACCTCTATGATAAGACAGTATGGTCCTACCCCTAGGATAGAAGTACATGTATACTAGAGTATTATAATATTAATATTATACATGTATATATATTCTGGCTTAAAATTAAATGTACATGAAGCATATATGATCTCATCCTTACATGACAAAAATTCCTTGCAATTAATTACCTCATATAACTCCATTCTAATCATCTTGTTGCTATGACAATTACATCCAAACTAGATGTCTGTTTAGACTTTGCTACTAAACTATAATTTGTAATAAAATACTTTATTATTATAGTTTTATTTATAATTTGTGGTTTTATAATTACTATTATTTGTTTATTTGTAAATTGGAGTCATTTATTGTTTATTGGTTGAGGTTAGAAATTTATTATATTTTTAACACATTAAAGTTGCTTAAAGTCAATTTCATTTTATTCCTCTCTCATACGTACTTACACTGATATTACGATTTGTTCACTTAGTTAGAAACAGTTATGTTTGAGCTTGCTTTGAGATTAGTACAATCATACACTCCTGCCATCAATGAGTCTAGTGGCTCAGATGGTAAGAGTGTCTGACTAGATATCAGAAGGTCCTGGGCTCAGTTCCTTGTCAAATTCCTGATTTTTACATTTTTCTACCCATACTGATCGGGACTAACCTCACAGATAAATTAACCACCTCTAACCACCTCTCAGATAATACATATATAATACATACAGTATATACATGTATATAATATATGTACATGTACATGAATATATATATAGTGAACAAGGTTGGGAAGCTAACATAGGACCCAAAATTAAACAAACCACTTCCATATAACCCTACATACATGTAAGTACAGCTCTTTGTATTTTGCTTTATAGTGGTGTAAGTACTTATGTAGGGTTATATGGAAGTGGTTTGTTTAATTTTGGGTCCTATGTTAGCTTCTCAACCTTGTTTGCATGCTTTTTGGGTTTTGACATCCCTACATCTTTCATTTTTTTTTGAAAATGTTTCATTATAATGTATATTGAGATGGAATTACTGAATAAACAGGACTAAATGAAGTTAGAATTTGACCACCACTCTACTAGTCTGGTAGAACACTGTTTTTTGCTCTCATTCCTGAATACATGTATAAATTCATTCTCTTGTACAATGTTTGATTTCTCTATCTTTCTCCATACACTCTTATACAACAAACAGTATTCCTTATCTCCAAATGTACTGAAAATGATAGATTCATTTAATCATCTGGCTCGTATCGTGTGTACTGAAATAGTCCATGAAAAATCAGTGAGTGCTCGTGCCAAGGCAATTAGCAACTATATTCAGGTATGAAATCTTATAATGTATAATAGTACATATTATACTGATTGTTAATAGTATTGTTTGTGTATTATATTTAGTTTCTACTACAAATTCTAAATTATACGTAATGTATATGTGCAATTTTGGATGTACATGTATATGTAACTAACTAACTATATGTACATGTAACACTTGAGTGTTCTACATGTACAGTACATGTTTGTACATGTATATGTAATTATATGTACATGTAACAGTTGAGTATTGTATATGTACATGAGTATTGTACATGTACAGGTAACACTTGAGTATTGTATATGTACATACAATACTTGAATGTTGTACAGACATGTAATACTTCAGTGTTGTACATGTACATGTAATAGTTGAGTGTTATACATGTATATGTACATGTAACACTTGAATGTTGTACATGTACATGTACATGTTGTAATATTACATGTACATGTAATTTCACACCTCTCATACATGTTGTTACACCCTATCTTTGTTTTGATGGATTTTTAGTGCTATACTTCAGAGCAAGATAATTATGATGTAATTAAATTATTGCTTAAAAATAATAGTAAATAATTTATAATCATATCAATACTGAAATAAATATAATGCACATGTCCTAGTTATAGATGTTATAATTATTAGTTAATTATTGTATAATTATGTACATGTATGATGGCCGTATTACACATAATTATCTACTTAAATGATATGCACATGTACATGTACTATACATGTACATGTACTATACACATCTGGTTGTATGTACACATGTAATTGTACATGTACATGTATTACACACAATTATCTAGTACTTACATGTAAACAGTACATGTACATGTACTACACTTATCCAGTTACATGTTAATTTGTACATGTATTACACATATCTGGTTGTACATGTACATGTACATGTATTACATAGTTACATGTACATGTATTACACATAATTATTTGGTTACATGTACATGTTAATTACATGTTCATGTGTAATAATATACATGTGCATGTATGTGTGTACATATCTAGTGGCTGTAATTGTATACTGCACATACATGTACATGTAATTATATCTGCTTACATGTACAGAGACAAATGTACTGACTTTATCACACATTCCAATGGGCTGAAAGAGATATACTCTGCTAATACTATAACATGATAATCAATCGATCATGTAAGATACAAAGACAAGCCCCAATTGTAAAAGATGTAGGGATTACGATGGTTGCTTAGCAACAAAATTAAACACACCACTTTATTGAAAATCCATAATACAAACCACCTTTACATAAAGTGGCCATAATTTGTTGGCATAAATACGAAACCACTTCCATAACAGACCATAGATACATACCTATAGACATATACATGAGCCATCATAATAACTTATCTACACAATTCCATGTTATTGTGTTTGTCACAAACAGAAGCTCCATATTGTTAATAATTAAAACATTTTTCTCTAAATACTTAATTGAAGTTGTGTAAGTGTTTGGCTTGTACATGTATATATATAATAGGTACATGTACATGTATAATTGCAATAGATATAGGTAAATGTACAAATACATGTATCATTACAATAGGTACATGTACATGTATAATTATGATGGTACATGTATAATTATGAAAGGGTACTTATACCTGTATAATTACATGTATAAGTACAATAGACACATGTACATGTACTTAACTTTCCTCAAATGTATAATTTATATTTGTTGTGTTTTACTGTGCACATTCATCAGCATTCTTGTTTTATTGGTCATTATTTAGTCAAAATATTCCCCCTTGTGATGGAATATCCCTTTTTAAAGATATTAATAATGACTCATTTGTATTAAAGGAAACAATTCTAACATTTGGGTTTACACCAAGTATTTTTGTTTTCTATTTGTGGTCCTAATTGTTAGGAAAATGTGTGTGTGTGTGTGTGTGTGTGTGTGTGTGTGTGTGTGTGTGTGTGTGTGTGTGTGTGTGTGTGTGTGTGTGTGTGTGTGTGTGTGTGTGTGTGTGTGTGTGTGTGTGTGTGTGTGTGTATGTGTTTTGTGTGTGACTGAGTGAGTGAAAGAGTGTGTATGTGTGAATATAATCTATCAAGTATCAACTATACATGTATTATCATAACTCAGTTTTCAAACTTATATTCAGGACACGCTTGATTAAGCATAAAACATTTATGGTATATATGTGTTTATACAGCTAATGTACAGTGTGATGGGATATACATATACATGTTCATGTACATGCATACGTACATGTACATGTAGGATAATTATTATAACTCCCTTGTCCATCCTTTGTTTCAATAATTATGTCAACTTCCTAATTTATAATTATAAATAATTTATACATGTGTAATATCCTGCCTATAAGAAAGTTAATCAGAGTTTTTGATATGTTCTGAACCAGCGTTTAGTGTGTGCATTATTAGGAATTACAACATCTTGAGCCAATTAACAAAGAGTTAATGCTGTTACAATATAATCATAATTAACTGCACCACTGGCCCAAAGAAAGAACTGTGCAGTGCCAAATAAAAAGCTCTTTGGGCTAATGGTGTGCCATATGAGCTTATCAAAAACTCTAAAGTGTAACGTGGATCCACTACCTTCCCATTATGTCACTTTCAATCCATTATTAAGTTACAGTATAATCATGTATTAACCTTATGACATAAAGTATACGCTATATTACATATAAAATCAAGGTTATCGTGAATGTGAACAGACTTTAGATGACTAATGAAGAATGTGATCTATATTAAATTCCTGTTACAATTTGATATTAACTAAACTTATATATGTACTATATACATATAATGGCTTCTTAGAAAGTATTCATTAGTTTTTAGGATATCTCTCGGATCAAACAGAGATAAAAAGGTTGAGGTGATCTCAGTATTGCTAAATATCATCTTTGTACATGGTAGTGTGAATGTGTGTTACTTGTTGACAGCTTGCCTAGTAATAGCAAAATAACCATAGCTACAATTAGGTAAAACAACATAATACACTGTGGTTTTAGTTGAAAAAACAGTATAAAAATTTATATACACCTACACTATGTGTGAATTTCTGTAGGGTTACCCCTACAGAAGCAAAATGTCTTTAATTAATTAAACTTTCACCTGATACTGTACATGTACATACATGTACATGTACATGACTAAATGTGCATGTATGTATATGTCCATGTATGTACATGTATATGTACATACAGGTTCCTGTACATGTACATGTATGTACGTGTATATAAACTATCCTATCCTTTAATGTATGACATCAACAGAGTAGGGGGTAGGGGAGAGAGAGGAGGATGAGAGTTACTATTAGTCAATGATGCTTGTATAAAACATTAACTGACCCATTGAGTGATCATTGACCAGGTGTGTTGTATGTCCTTTAAAAATCATTTGACTATTACTATACCAGCTGACTATTAGTACACCAGGTGACCATTAGTACACCAGCTGACAATTAGTACATGTACATTTGTATATCAGGTGACCATTAGCATACCAGCTGACTATTAGTACACAAGCTGACCATCAGTATACCAGCTGACTGTTAGTACACTAGCTGATCTTTAGTACACCAGCTGACCATTAGTTTACCAGCTGACCATTAGTACACAAGCTGACCATTAGTACACCAGCTGACTATTAGTACACCAGCTGACCTTTAGTACACCAGGTGACCATTAGTTTACCAGCTGACCAGTAGTACACAAGCTTACCACGATACTGTATCATATCAGTGATATTTATGGTACTATTTTTAGTTGTATCACACATCCCATGCAAGTAAATGCGAGTATATAATAATATGTATACTAGTTTTGTTTTAGTTAACTATAACTAAAACCCCTTTTAGTAAGGCATTGTAACTTTCAGTTATAACCAAACTATAACTAAACTACAAGTCTACTGCAATAACTATAACTAACTAAAATGAATAATGGGCACTTTTAATTAGTTAACTAAATCTACAACATGTACATGTACATGTATATCTCTTTTAGTAAGCCTAATATTATTCTAGTTGATAATTAATTATAACTAAAATCATGATAAACTAAAAGTGGTCATTATTGCCATGCTAATGTATACATGGTATTATATAATTTCCAAGTAGAAGTAATAATACATGTACAATGTACATTATATGACAACATCAATCATGTACCAGTAACTTCAAAGCTTTGATCTGGTATGACGACACACTTTGTTATCATTGTTCTCTGTTGTATGTATAATTGTCCTGATATTATTATTATCAGATCGAAAAAGAATTTTAGTTGTAGTTGTGTCTGTGGTATGTGAGTCTGTGTGTGAGTATATGTGTGTCTGTGTGTGAGTACGTGTGTATCTGTGGTATGTGAGTCTGTGTGTAAGTATACATACATGTATGTGTGTCTGTGTGTGAGTACATGTATATGTGCATCTGTGTGTGAGTATGCCTGTGTTTGTGGTGTGTGAGTCTGTGTGTGAGTATATGTGTGTCTGTGTGTGAGTACGTGTGTATCTGTGGTATGTGAGTCTGTGTGTGAGTATATGTGTGTCTGTGTGTGAGTACGTGTGTATCTGTGGTATGTGAGTCTGTGTGTAAGTATACATACATGTATGTGTGTCTGTGTGTGAGTACATGTATATGTGCATCTGTGTGTGAGTATGCCTGTGTTTGTGGTGTGTGAGTCTGTGTGTGAGTATATGTGCATCTGTGTGTGAGTACATGTATCTATGTGTGTGTGTGTGTGTGTGTGTGTGTGTGTGTGTGTGTGTTGGTGTGTCATGTGATGTTTACATGTTGTCAAAGTTCATTATTGTGTGTTGTTATATTTATCCTAATATTAGCATTAGTATCTAGTCAGATCTTTAATCACATGATACCTTACACTGTATATAGAAATTGCTACAATCATTCTAATAGTATTATTAGTATGACGAAATACTAGTCCAGTCAGATCTTTAATCATGTGATGCCACACACTGTAGATTATCAAAGTTTGTTGCTACAATCATTATCATTAGTATGACGAAACACTAGTCCAGTCAGATCTTTAATCATGTGATGCCACACACTGTAGATTATCAAAGTTTGTTGCTACAATCATTATCATTAGTATGACGAACACTAGTCCAGTCAGATCTTTAATCATGTGATGCCACACACTGTAGATTATCAAAGTTTGTTGCTACAATCATTATCATTAGTATGATGAAACACTAGTCCAGTCAGATCTTTAATCATGTGATGCCTCACACTGTAGAAATTGTATTATCAAAGTTTGTTGCTACAATCATAATTATGATGAAACATCATGTGACGCCACACACTGTAGATTATCAAAGTTTGTTGTTGTAATAGTAATTCTAATACAGTGTGTTAGTGTAATGAAGGTGTATAAAGCGCTTATGAAAGGAGTTAATACAATATTCTACAGTCTCTTTGTCTGCAAGGCTATCATTACTATAATAACAATATCATTTGTTACTTGTTCATTTTGTTGACATCATTGGAACTATGATGTACAGTACATACACGAAGTACATAATGATATATACAGTCATAACACACACTTTGGTATTGCACTTTTAACTGTCATGTGATTACATGTACAGTACATATACACTGTACATGTACATACGTGTATATGTACATCATATCATGCACATCAGTAGACATAAGTACATGTAAAGTACATGTAAATGTACTCATAATACACACATTGGCCATCACTTTTGACTGTTTGCAAGTACATGTACAGTATAGTACATACACATGTATATTATAACAATCTCATTAGCATTGCACACTGTACACTGTATGTGAGTACATGTATAGTACATGTACATAAACCTGTTATACACGTAATTATTGTTATACATGTACATGTAATCGTCCTTGAATTCATTTGACAAACAAGCTATATACATGTAATGAGGAACAGTACATCATGACCTCAGAAAATGTTCATAAGTTTAGTTTGGAATGACCAACAATCTTTCTACCAACACCATTTTCATATAATTATGTTTCCTGTTCTTTTTGTGTATGTCAAACTTCCCTACTTTGTCATTTATTAATCTTAAGACATTAAACTATATATTATATTACATATAAAGTCATCACATCACAATTTTGAGGTCATGATTGTGAACTAACTTTAGTTACTTAGCAACATTATTTTTGAGGTCATCAAGAATGTGAACTAACTTTAGTTAGCAGTTACTTAGCAACATAGTTGTTTGAATGCAAAAATGCAGCAACATAGCTTATTCATGGTCTGTTTAAGATTGTGTGATAACAAATTCTTAGCATGGTGTAATATATTGTACTGTAACGTATTTATGTATAGTCATTAATTATTCCTTACACGGTCTATTCATTAGTTTTACAGGTTGTTAGAATGTTTATATGACTAAAGTATGGTAATTGTTAATGTGAGCTGTATAGTGTCACAGTAGCTGTGCTTCATTAATTTTATAATAGTAAAATATTTTAGGATGATTGGAAGAGTCTGTTGACACATGTGGAGGGTGCAATTCAAACTAAAGTTTGTTTACTTCTACAATAACCTCAAAATTATGAAGTGATGACTTTATATGTGATGTAGTGTATAATGTAATGTCATAAGGTTAATACATGATTATACTGTAACTCAATAATGAAGCAATGAATTGAAATTTTACACACACAAAAAAGAATGGGAAGGATAATTATATGAAAATGGTGCAGGTATAAAGATTGTTGGTCATTTCAAACTAAAGTTATGAACATTTTTCTGAGGACAAGGTGAATGTGAATGACATTTATGTAATGGGATATTAATAAACTGATGTTAATACTAATAAACTGATGAATCATTAGTAAATACAAACTATTTCAACTTACTCCAAAAGCTACTATCCTGTAGTAAACTTAGTCATTACAATAGTAAGCTAGGACGAGTCATTAATAAATTGGAGTCTCTTATCTACTATGACAGAGAGACAGGTAGTCTATTATTTTACTCTAGTTAGTCGGTAGTCACTCATTGTTTTTTTAATTATTTAGAATATTTACTCATTCGAACTCATAATGGTTTACATGTACATGTACGTACTACTAGTCATGTACATGTACTATAACGTTTGACATGTACAATGTCATACTGATGTACTACACATGTGTATATTGATGTATGTACATGTACATATTTATGTGATTGCATGTACATGTACTACACATGTACACGTACATACTGATGTACATGTACATGTACATGTAAATTTTTTAATTTGGATATCGAAACAATTCTAATTATTAATTTATTATGTACATGTACATGTATCATTTGTCATTTCTACATGCACATGTATAATTGATAAAGTGTGAAAAGTGTTATTAATATACATTACATTTACATAGTCCTTTGTGTGGGAGTATGGTGGGATTATTATACAAAGTGTCATCACAATCATTTGTGCTTCACATAGTAATAATTATAATAATATTATGTGAGAAAAACACTTCTAACACAAATAATTTTGAACAAATGCTTGCTTACCTTCCAAACTCGTTATTCGGCCATTTTATACCGAAAGCAAACTAACTTTGGTATCTAGGAGGAGCATTAACTGGTCTTCCTGGATACCAAATTTGATTGGCCTACTGTGCAAAATGGCCAAAAAACGAGTGTTTAAAGATGTGTAGTTGTTCAAAATTATTAAGTGTAGTTTACAAAAATTGGATCACACATACTGTACATGTATTGTTATTAGTGATTTGTACATGTACATGTAGTAATTAGTGATTTGTACATGTACATATACATGTAAATAATGATTTGTACTTAATATTAATAGATACTCACTACAATGTTGTAGTAATTCAATAGAGTTGTTTATTGAGTTTTATTAACACGGTAGAAGTGTTTTCAATAAAATGTTTATTAATATTTAATAAAGACTTAAGGATTATTCTACATGTACATGTACATGTACAATTGTACATGTACATTGTATGTAATGGTCAAGTAAATGATTATTCTACATGTACAAGAGAATGATTATTTTACATGTACATGTACATGTACATGGTGGCTGATTATTATTTTTCTAAGCCATTGTGGCTGATTATTTTTCTAAGCCATAGTGGCTGCTCTAATGTTCTCTTTCTTATTATAAGTATTGCTGTATAAATCTTTTCATTATATTTTATATACAGTTGGCTGGGAAATGTTATCGGCTACGCAATTACAATTCAATGAAATCAATTATTGCTGGACTACAAAGCCAGGCAGTGTATAGATTGAAGCGATCTTGGAGCCAAGTTCCCTCTCGAAGAAGAAAGTAAGTATAATAATTACATGTACATGCATTGTAATGATAATCGGGGTTTTTTGGTACTTCTTCAGGTAATATGCCCCTCCCCCTTTTATACAAAACCGGACCCTTGTATAATAGTAATTGAGCACCTCATTATTAAGATCACATGTACCTGGGAGATGGTTATTCTCACACAAAGTTCATCACCTTATATTACATTACTATGTACATGTACATGTGTATTAGTGTTGTTTTAGTTTGACAATAGTGAGACTTTTAGTTATAGTTATAATATGCCTAGTTTCTCAAACATTTAACTAAGGGCTTACTAAAAGTGCCAATTGTTAGCCAATTTTCATTTTAGTTAGTTATAGTTATTGAAGTAGATCTGTAATTTAGTTAAGTGCAATGCTTTACTAAAAAGAGTTGTTATACATAACTACTATATAGTATATATAATGTATAATGTACTACATGTATTACATGTATGTGTATGTAATGTACATGTACATAGTACATGTACATTTATATGTACATGTACATGTATGTGTACATGTACATTTGTATGTTTGTAACTACACAAGGGTGTTAATTAGCTACAGACATGATTATCTACCTCATAAGAAATTTTTGAAGTGAATATAGTAACTTAAATTAAATAATGGATTGTTTATGGCTTCTATAATCACTAAATTAGAATCTTTAGAGGAAGTATCTACGTGGGTTAGTTTGTAAACATTAGTATAGTCATAGTTATGTTCATGTAATCTAGCAGTGATCTGCCCACACTGCTAGGTTGGGGATACACCTCTCAGATGGATTAACTACTTCTTAGACAATACTGCTGAGACAGAATTATGTATTATTGATCAAACACTGTTGCTGTAACCTTCCTGTACTTAGTGGTTGAGTAGTCTATGAGAAGTGGTGCTTTCACTTCTAAGAAAACCACAACTCACCCACTATTTACAGTAATACAATCTTCAAAAAGTTGGCTACCCAGAATCCGAATCAAACGTTGTTGCTGTAACCTTCCTGTACTTAGTGGTTGAGTAGTCTATGAGATGTGGTGCTTTTACTTTTAAGAAAACCACAGCTCACCCACTATTTACAGTAATACAATCTTCAAAAAGTTGACTAGAATCCAAATCAAACATTGTTGCTGTAACCTTCCTGTACTTAGTGGTTCAGTAGTCTATGAGATGTGGTGCTTTCACTTTTAAGAAAACCACAGCTCACCCACTATTTACAGTAATACAATCCTCAAAAAGTTGACTACCCAGAATTTATGATATAATGTAATGACTATTACGCACTCACTTTTAGGTTGTAAAGAGTCACGAAATAATGTTTTATTTATATAGCCTCATATAGTATATGAAGCATGTAGAGTTATATGTTGATGTACATGTACATGTATTTGTTCTCACTCCATTTTTAATGGGTAATATAGCTACAATACTATCCTTGTATGAAGTGACAACCAATGTTGTTTTGTATACATAATTGAAGTAGATATTTCCATGTTGTCATGTATCAAA
The DNA here is from genome assembly GCA_947044365.1 of Petrosia ficiformis. Taxonomy (NCBI): domain Eukaryota; kingdom Metazoa; phylum Porifera; class Demospongiae; order Haplosclerida; family Petrosiidae; genus Petrosia; species Petrosia ficiformis. Next base: position 4,647,690 of record OX345648.1, read on the forward strand.
TATGCATTACATGTAGATATACAATAGTGTGTGTGTTTTAGTTTGACAATAATTACCACTTTTAGTTATAGTAGTAGTATGACCAGGGTTCGCGTTAGGCTTTTTTTGAAGGGTACAGAACCCTTCTTAACATGAAAAATACCCTTCTTGAAGGCTCAAAATACCCATTGTACCCTTCTTGAACTGTATATTAACATATTATATATATACAATACACTAGACAAACCAGCTTGCTCAACAGGTTGTTGACCGCTAGCTGTTTGAAGCTGTAGTTGATAGCCATCATAGCCTAGAGTCTTCTGACTGACATCTATCCTCGCTTTCTTTTTAGGAGGCATCTTGACACGTTGTAAATGAAACTCACGTGGTCAAACTTAATGGGCGTGTTCATGAATGATTAATAAGCTAAAAAAATTTCCATGCGCCAAGCGTGCGTACCCTTCTTACATAAATTTCTGCCAAGAACCCTGAGTATGACTAGTTTATCATAATTTTAGTTATAGTTATAGTTAATTAACTAACGTAATACTAGGCTTATTGAAAGGGTTTTAAATGTAGTTTTAGTTAAATACATGTAACTAAAAGTCCCCATTATTGTTTATTTGTTAGTTGTAGTTATTACAGTAGACTTGCTATTTAGTTATATTTATAACTACAGTCACAATGCCTTACTAAAAGGGGTTTTAATTATACTATTAGTAGTTAACTAAAACAACACTAGCAATGTACATACCTAATGATGACTTACCTACATGTTTAATAATGACTTACCTTCTTTCTAAAGGAAATATGAAAAGTATGAAAACCTTCTCTCTCAACTTGACTCCAAAGAGCAGCTTCAAAAGGAAATGATGTACAATCTTGAAAACAATATTCACTGTGTTCCTTATCTTGGTTGGTTACTGACTCAAGTATTACATTCTCAAACCTATAAGAAACTTCAAGACCAGAGAGAAGTAGTTTTCAGACATCGTTCATCGTCCTTAAAAGTTAACGATGTCAGTAAAAGAAAGAGTTGGCGCGAATCCGCATGTACTATCTCTCTGCCTTCTTCACCAATTCAATCCGAAGATGAATCAGAAGAAAAAGAAACAAAATTGATTATTCAATCAAACACCAGTCAGCCATCTTGTGATAATATTCTTATAACGAGATGTTTCAGTGATACTAATATCAATACATATGACTCCGAATCAGCAACTAGAGTAGATACTCCAGTTTCACCACACGGTGACATAGATTTTGGGTTTCCAACTATTGAAAATTATTCGGTGAAAAACTCCCACAAACTGCATCCACTTGCTGTAAACAATAACATGACTACTCAAATGCCGTCTGTATTTAAGAGGGATTTTGAACATCAGACCTCCTCTGACAGTTCAGTAGATGAATCGAATCAAACAGATAGTGCTATTGGTCTCGACAGTAGTATAGGACAACCTAGTCCCGCTCATGAGAAACCTAAAGAAAATCAGATTAAGTTATCAAATTATGTGAACCAACATCTCAGATCGGAATCCATCAATAGTTTTTTCACTGGAAATGATGACGAATACTGCCTCCCTTCTGTTGATAGTAACTTTGAGGAAGATGAAAGTGATGATGACGACGATGCTACAGATGTATTTCATGTTAGTTTTACAGAAACGTCGGACCCCTATTCTTATTCCCCATCACACTCTCTATCCCCTCTCTCTCTGTCCATAATATCGTTATCACTCATAAGCGAGCCTAATACACCAGTTAAAGGTGGAAACAAAAGACGAATAACTTTACCTGACAATGTACTTATATATGAGAGCTTCTCAACAAATGCCGTTGATTCCTTCCATCCCCTCTTAATCCCCATTTGTGGACTTGTATTTAGCAGCTCTCCTCATCCAGAAGACAGATTAGATGATATTGATACAAGATTCCAAACCTCCGAAGATCAATTACAATGTCTTCAACAGTTGTTAAGAGATGATAGCAAGGAAATTGGTCCTGAGGGGATGTATAGAAATGAATTGCATAAAAAGTTTAGTATCAATTCCGAAGATGTAACATTATTGGAAAGTAGTACTGAACTTGTTATAGAAAACCCATTGCATGCTAAATCAGTTGGTGTTGAAAAGGATCAATCAAGCATTACAAGTGATTCACAAAGCATTCAAAAGAAATCAACTGATGATAAGAAACGAAATACAGAGAGAGATGCTGACGCAATGTTTGTTCAGTATCAAAAGAATGCTCTTAATTATTTATGTGATCTAACGAGTCGAAGTCATGTGAGATATGTATTGAATAATGTACCATGGATTGACGAAACGAAATGTCATGAAATATCTGTCGAAATGGAACCATTAAAACAATAAAATTATTTTTATTATTTTTTATATTTATATTCTATTTTCTTCTCTTTAACATTGTTCGAATTTCTATATTATTGATTTTTAATTATAATAATTATTATTGTCTTGTAAATTTAATTTATGAAGATGTGAAATGAAATATAACTTTCAAAATATGAAATTATTGTTATTTTCTGTTTCATAAATCAACTAAAATCACTGTTGTATAATTATGATGTTATACAAAATTTTTCAATATTCACAAATAATTATAATAACTTTGTTCATAAGAGTGTTGATTGCGATAAGTAATACTGAGCTGAAGTTGAGGGAGAAAAGGGATTAAATTAATGTCTATATACAAAAACTGATTTATGTTATATTGTATACATAAAACGTTAATAGTTTGTAATCACAATTTCGAGGTGGTGATGCAGTTGAATATGATAATAAATTGGCCAATCCCTACTCAGTATATATGTATATGTGTTTGCATATCCTTTTCATTTTTATTGAAATGTTTTTTTTTATTATTCTTGTAATAAATTAATAATCTAAGGTATGATAATCTCTATTGTTCACTCAGAAATTCTTCCACTACAAGATTAAATTCTTCATTATATTTTAAGTGTATGTCATGCTTTCCTAACGGGAATTTGTAAAGTTTAGATCCCTTTATCTTCTCATGTAAATACACAGGATGAAATGAAGGCAGAAGTGGATCTCTATCTCCGTGAAGAATAAGAGTGGGGGCTTGAATCAAGGGTAGAGATTCTTGACAAAGGTTTCCACCATCTTTGAAAACGTTTATCATGCTGTCAATCCACTCGGACCATAGAGGACCAAAGTCAGACCCATAAATACCTTCGAAATGCTCTCTCATTGTTCTATTCCAGTTCATGATGTCTCTAGTTTTTTCAAAACATTCAATGTCTTCTTTACTTACAAATGCATTCGAACCCCATATAACAAGTTTCTTTACAGCTGCAGGATAAATACTTGCTAAATGCATTGCAGCTACACCTCCATCACTCCAACCGAGAATTGAAAATGCATCCAAACCAAGCTCCTGCATAATGCTATGTCCATCTATTGCATCTTGTAACAGGTTGTGAATTGGCTTGATGGAAAACTGACGTCTTGGTGGATTTGACTTACCATATCCTCTAGGATCAAATGTAACTATGGTGAATAGTGAACTTTTGTCCCCAAAGTATTTCATTTGAGGAGTGAAACTAGATTCCCCAGTACATAATGCTCCAGGAATGCATAAAACTGGATGTAATCCTTTGCCAGATCTCTCCACCTGAAAGGAAAATCCATTTGGCAAACGAATCCTTGATGAAGTGTAAGTTCTTAAGAGTTTTGTAGCACACGTTCTTATACGATTTTGTAATGAGGCCATCTTTCCTTGTTTACATGCCCAACCTATCTAGTTGCAGGAGGCCATCCCCCACTATAGATCATTTTAGGATCTAACAGGGGGGGCAGGCTACTAATTCTGAGAAGATGGTATTCGAATCAGTGTTAGCAGGTGTAATTAATCGTCTTCTCAAACCATATGTCAAGAAATTGGACACTTCTCAGCTCAAACTTGGAATATGGGGAGGTAACGCTCATACTCACGATATTATGAATAAATTATCCATTCTAACAGGTAATGTTAGCCATGACAAACTAGAACTCAAGGAAGATCTATTTGTAAGTACATTACATTCTCAACATTAATTAAAACACTTTTATTTGCAGGATGAGCTGGATTTGCCACTGAAAATAACAAACAGTTACATTGGTAAAATAATTATGATCTCGTCACTCGATTGTCTCTAATGATTAATGAATATTAATTAATTAATTAATTTAGGAGGTATTAATATGAAAATACCTTGGAAAAAACTTGCTAAAGATCCAATATTGGTTACCATTAGTGAGGTTTATGTTATCGTAAGCCCCAATACTGGTAAGTGGAATAATAATAGTTATTATAAAATTACTTTAATTGTTAATAGGTCATAAATATAATGAGGAAGTTGATATGAAACGAAGACAAAGAGATAAAGAAAACCAAATAAAGGCAATTGAAGAGGCTGCAAAGAAACTAAAAGAAAGTGAGCTATAATTATATATCTCAATAGAGATGAAGTCCACAGAAAAACAGACACTCTTTCTTCAGGAAAACAGCATGACCGTAGCTGAGCTAGACCACTGACCATTAGATTGGGAGGCTCAAGCTCTTACCACTTCGCCACACTGCCTCCTTAAAAAAAAGAAGAGTGCCCATCCAACTAGAACGTTTTGATGGAAATTATATATCTATTTATTTATCTATCTACCTATCTATATATCTATCTACCGGCTATCTAATCTATCTATCTAATCTATTATATATATATGTATCTGTTTATCTTTTTTTTCAGAGAAAAAGAAGTCTAAACACAAGAAAGGTAAGAGTGATGAAATCCCTGATAAACCCGACACATTGATTGAAAAACTTGTGGCTCATTTATTGAAAAACCTTCAAGTAGGTGTTCAAAATGTTACGAAATAATTTCATTCTCTTCTATTTCTTAGGTAGTGATACAGGATATTCATGTTCGTTATGAAGATGCTGAGACCAACCCATCCTCCATACTTGCCATTGGAGCTACTCTACATAGTTTGCAACTCAAGGTAAGTGGAGTCAGGTTGGTTTGGTTATTATATTTGTTTATAGAGTACTGATGCTAATTGGATGCCAGGCGTTGTCAAGGAAACGGCTACCCTAATATATAAGGTATACATATACAATGACTTAAAAATCTTAAAAGTGTAGTCCAAAAATGTTGCGAAGGATTACTTTGAACCCTACCCTAAATCAACCCTTTCACGAACCATAATTATAATAATAATAATAATAATAATATTCATGAGATTGGGATGGCTTTTTTTTAAATTAGTTAATAGAACTGAATTGTGTCTCAGTATACTGGAATACTTATGCACAGAGTCTATCAGATCTTCCTGGAGACAAGTGGATTGTAAGTTAAGAGATCTCTTTACCTATCATATTCACTATATATCTCTTATTAACAGACGGCAATGAAAGAACAGATTGCTCCCCCTGATGTTGAACCCCCAGCTGTAAATACATACCGTAAGATAATTGATCTATTATCTCAATTCACTAATATCACTCTTCTTGTCCATTTTTAATTAAGTCCTCCAGCCAATGTCAGCTGTATTAAAACTGAAACTTAATCTTAAACCTGGATCAGATATGAGTATACCTCAGGTTATTACTACTATATTATATCAGTTATTATAATTATTAATAATATAACCCCACGCAACGAGGGTTAAGTGATTATGTTTGTTCATTTGTTTGTCTGCTGCCATACAGTTAAGAAATTGAGAAAAGACTTTATACTAAAGGTCATTCACATTCACCTTGTCCTCAGAAAAATCCTCATAACCTTAGTTTGAAATGACCAACAATCTTTTTACCTGCACCATTTTCATATAATTATCCTTCCTGTTCTTTTCTGTGTATGTCAAATTTCAATCCATTGCTTCATTATTAAGTTACAGTATAATCATGTATTAACCTTATGACATTAAACTATACACTATATTACATATAAAATCATCACATCATAATTTTGAGGACATCGTGAATGTGAACAGACTTTAGTTAAATATCTTCTAAACACATCAGAAAGCTCAATTATATTAGTTGTGTAAGAATGTATACACATACCTGACAGAGGCTAATGCAGTTCACAGTGTCTGCAATTTCTGTGTTTTTTAATCTGTTTAGAAAACTCCACCATTTCATAACCTTCATTATAATCAGACGCCCACATGCTCTAGCCCTTCATAACATGACATTGTTGCGTGGGGTATGTGTTCAGAACATTCTATTATGTCTTACATAACTATATTTGTATTACTATAAATTATCTCCTCCTCCAGTTGTTTGTAAGTTTAGAGTGTAATTATATCAACATATCACTAATGGAAAAACAAGTAAAAAATTTATGTTATCTAAATGTCATGTATACTCACTCTCTACCTCCTTCCCTCTCTCTCCCTCCCTCTCTCTCTCTCTCTCCCTCCCTCCTCCTCTCTCTCCCTCCCTCTCTCTCTCTCTCCCTCCTTCTCTTCCCTCCCTCCGTCTCTCCCTCCGTCTCTCCTTCCCTCTCTCTCTCCCTCCCTCCCTCCTCCTCTCTTCCTTCCTTCCTCCCTCCCTCTCTCTCTCCCTCTCTCCCTTCCTCTCCTCTCGTCAGTTCAAGAGTCTCATGTTTATGCTGGATGCTTTCAACTGTTACCAGTTAAACCAGAAATACTTGAAATACAAACCAGTTAATTCTGTCAAAGAGAACACTAAAGAGTGGTGGAAGTATGCATACGATGCAGTTCTACAGGAACATGTCAAGGGAAGATTGTACATGTGGTCATGGAAACGAATGAAAGAACACAGGTCAGTGTGTATGTATACATACCTTAAATCTGCTTTTAATTGCATGTATTAATTTTAGCAATTTTAGCGACTAACGTAATAATCACTAATATTATTAGTACATGCTAAAAAATGTATTTCGTGATAGACATGGCTCAGAAATTTACTAAAATTAATGCATGCTAAATCTAAGCGTTAAAAAAATCACTAAATTTAGTGGACTCAATTAATAGTAGGCTTAAAGTATGTGTATACATGTATGTTCCAGGAGAATGGAAGTATTAGAATTTGCACTCTCCATTTTTTTATTTCCTCCTCTCTCCTCCTCGTTCTCCTCCTATTCCTCCTTCTCCTCCTCCTCATCCTCTTCCTCCTGATTCACCTCTTCCCCCTTCTTCTCCTCTTTTATTCACTTACTACCTAATCATACACTCCAGAGAAAGATGTAGAACATATACTAACAAGTACTATAAGAAACTGACAAGTATAAATGTATCGTCATCACTTACTAGAGATATTGAGGTATATTAATTATAATCTATAACTACACAGCCAAACCCATTGTTCCATAACAGATCCTAGAAGACCAATTGGATGTGTTCAATATTATAATGTGCAGAAAAATGGCTAAAAGGAGGGTACGTTGATCAGTTTTTATTTTATTATTTATTATTTATTTTAATAAAAAGAAACATTCTAATGTAAAACCAGTCACTCCATTGCCATCAGTCATCACACTCATTGATCCTCCATTGATCACACCCGGTGGTGCCACACCCCTTAATACACAAGCTATATCCACTGGTCCTGAGAAACGAAAAGAAAAGAAAGGGTTTTTCTCAAAATTTAAAAAATCATTGAAACATCCAGATGAAACTGAGGAATTAATACCAACTCCATCAACCTCCCCAGAGAGAGCAACAAAGATGATAATACGTAAGTCACATGATAATAGTGTGACGTGTTTCTATAGTGCATATATAAAAGACACATGTTGATTTATTTCCCTGTAATAAATACTCCGCTATAGTTGAGCTGGTTTCAACTAGTTCTTACACAATATTACAGTCTCATCTATTCATATAGCACCTGTGAATATTGAGGATGAAAGAGGAGATAGAGAGAGATTCTTTCAAGAGATAGGGTACTCTGAAGATGACGAGTACACAGAATTTCCTCCTGAAGTCAGTCTATATAATAATATTGTGCAATATTAATGTCATAACTTGTCATGACATGTCATATTGTGTCATAACTTGTCATGACATGTCATATTGTGTCTTAACTTGTCATGACATGTCATATTGTGTCTTAACTTCTCATGATATGTCATGATATTGTGTCATAACTTGTCATAATATGTCATAACTTGTCATGACGTGTAATAATCAGTCATAACATGTTGTATTAAGACATAATCAATTATCATAATTATAGTATGTAGCTCATCATATAATCATGACTGTGAATTGTGTCAAGTTGGAACTTTCAGGAACAACAAAAAAGTGATTTTATCAATTGTTGTAATAATTGTTATATATTATTTTACTTTCTTATTGCTTTAGATTAGCAACAATCATCACCCAGAATATATCTGCTGATGTTCGTAACAGGCCTTCATCTAAATCTGTCAGGTAAAACTAGTTTTTAAAACGTGTTTGATAAATTAAATTTATTCCGCTATTATATTATGTAGTGTAAGTACTAGTATAGGCAGTTTTGATGTCACAGGTGTGTCACATGACATGCATGAGACTATGATGGTGATGGGAGATGATAGGGGTGTGCTCAAAGTTGCGGGCCCACTAGTTCATTTCCAGTTAGAACTGAATACTTCGGACCTCATTATAAAGACTAATATTAGACCTCTGATAGTCATTTATAATGAAGTGGGTGTGGTTTTATATATTGTAATGAGCAATAATACTTGTATGTCTCGTATAGGACACTATTAATGGTTTGATAGGATCATTCACAATGCAGAAAAACCTTCATTTACAAGAGTTAGTTTATTTATATGCATCATACTCCTTAATCACATACACAAACTCCTCACTCAATTGCTAATGGGATTGAAATGGCATGCATCCTCGGGTTGGGAATCGGCTGAGATTTTGAAATCGATTTTCACTAACTTCAAATCGATTAAAATCAGCAGAAGTAATTAAGTCAATTAATGCAGGAAACTCCTCCCATTTGATGATCAAAAAGGCTTTCTGTTTACAAACTGTACATTATTTGCTATCGCTGCAGTATCGCATGCTTGAAAAGTATATGTTGGAATATTTAGCATATCACAGACTTGCAATAAATAATCAGAAAATTTTCAATATCAATTGATTAATCGATTAATCAATTAATCGATTAATCATCCCAGCTCTAAAGTGTACATTATTTTTATTACATACATACACACAAACACTCAATTACCGATATCATCTTGATATTACACACACACATACCATAATCTTGATATTACATACACACCTTACACACACACACCCACTCACTTCATTAGTCTCACATCAGCAGCTTCTTCAAGTTTGGAACAGTTAAAGACTCGAACTACTGCAGGTCTACAAGGAGCTCTACAGGATAGAAAACAATTAGAGCTTGATATCAACATCCATTCACCTTGTATTGTAATACCCGAAAAAGGATATTATTCAGAGTTAGTAGTTAATTAATTTGAATTATTAATTAATTTTCTAGGGATCATCAGTTATTAATATGAATAACTAGTAATTATTAATTAATTTTCTAGGGGTCATCAGTTATTAATATTAATAACTAGTAATTATTAACTGATTTTCTAGGGATCATCAGTTATTAATATTAATAACTAGTAATTATTAGTTAATTTTCTAGGGATCATCATGTTCTTGTTATTGATTTGGGTAGACTCTCGATATCTGGAAATACAAAAGACCCAAAAACAATCTATAAGGTATTATATTATAGATTTTAATTATATTCATGAGATAATTAATTACAGGAGATATCAAGTCGACAAACATTCAGTGTATATTATGACACATTCGTGCTGCAACTGAAAAATTTGCAAATGTTGATTGCTAAACCAGGTACATCACACACTCCCTTATATCACTCATCACACACTTGATCCCTTATGCGCCACTCATCACACACTCGATCCCTTATATGGCACTCACTGTGCACTCATTATATCACTTATCACACTCCCTTATGCTACTCATCACACAATCGATCCTTTATATGTCACTCACTGCATGCTTCTTATATTTCTTATCATATTTCCTTATGCCACTCATCACACACTTTCGTCACAAACTCCTTTATATCACTTAATTATCACAAACTCCCTTAAATCACTTATCACACATATGTACATTCATCCTCACTTTTCTCACCACTTACACATATTCTCAATTCCTTTAAGGGGATGATTGGCAAACAGCTAAATTAACAGGATCTACTCCATTACATATAATGGACAAAACAGGATTTAGTATCGAGTTAAAAAAAAGCATAGTACCTGATGATGCTTTGTTACCAAGGTAACATGCAATAAGACTCAAATCTCTTACAGCAAGGAATCTTGTTGACCTTTGACCTCTGTAGTCTCCAGATAGTTGGTGATATTTCTGGATTCATGATTGATGTTAATGATGACAAGTTGAGAAGTGTATTGAAGATAATAACAACTCTTACACATTCTTCATCTTCACTAGAGAAGATCACTAATGAACTACCAGTAAGAAAACTACACAATATATATGTATACACTGTCTCTTCTGTAGGTTCTCCCAGCAAGAGCATCTAACAGAGCTCTTGTTAACGTTCGTAAGGAGTTAATTAGAACTGTATCAATGTCTATAGCTAGTTATGATAATGTTGATGTTGATGATGAAGGTATGTATTTTCCCCTTTGAATATTAATTATGATTTAATATGACATCATCATGTAGATTTGGATGAGATTTTCTCAACAACAGTGAAGTAAGTGTACATTAATTATTCTCATTTAATTAATTAATATTCATAGATCTCCTCCTCCTGATGAGGATAATGAGGAAGCCACATCTAAAATTGTATTTACTGATGTTAAAATTAAACTTACAATAAGAAAAGTAATTAATATTTCTATTTAATTATTCATTATTCATTAATTATATTCTATTGTCCCATTAATTACATTCTATTGTTAAAATAACTACATTCTATTGTCCCATTAATTACATTCTATTGTTCAATTAACTACATTATTGTTCATTGCGTATAGTCCATTGTTTCATTACTTATAGTCCATTGTTTCATTACTTATAGTCCATTGTTTCATTACTTATAGTTCATTGTTTCATTGCTTACAGTCCATAGTTTCATTGCGTATAGTCCATTGTTTCATTACTTACAGTCCATAGTTTCATTGCTTACAGTCCATAGTTTCATTGCGTATAGTCCATTGTTTCATTACTTACAGTCCATAGTTTCATTGCTTACAGTCCATAGTTTCATTGCTTACAGTCCATTGTTTCATTACTTACAGTCCATTGTTTCATTACTTATAGTTCATTGTTTCATTGCTTACAGTCCATAGTTTCATTACTTACAGTCCATAGTTTCATTGCGTATAGTCCATTGTTTCATTACTTACAGTCCATAGTTTCATTGCTTACAGTCCATTGTTTCATTACTTACAGTCCATTGTTTCATTACTTATAGTCCATTGTTTCATTACTTATAGTCCATTGTTTCATTACTTACAGTCCATAGTTTCATTACTTACAGTCCATTGTTTCATTACTTATAGTCCATTGTTCATTACTTATAGTTCATTGTTTCTTTACTTACAGTCCATAGTTTCATTACTTATAGTCCTTGTTTCATTACTTATAGTTCATTGTTTCATTGCTTACAGTCCATAGTTTCATTACTTATAGTCCATTGTTTCATTACTTATAGTCCATTGTTTCATTACTTATAGTTCATTGTTTCATTGCTTACAGTCCATAGTTTCATTACTTATAGTCCATTGTTTCATTACTTATAGTCCATTGTTAAAGCTATATCATCTTATAGATTCAAGTATCCCTCAGTCAGATAGGAAGAGATGGTAAACAGCAACCCCTATTATCAGCACTCGTTAATGGAATGGTGGCTGATATTAGTAACAGGAGTTGGGATCTTCAGGGGTCTCTGTCTATACATGACATAACAATACTTGATTACATCACACGAGGTAATATGATGTCACTAATTTGTGTTGATATTAATTAATTAATATCATATGATATTAGATTTATTTGGGAATCCAACGTATTTACTAAAAACTAAATCTCTCACTGATGGGAAATTTCTATCTGCAAAGTTTGTATCGGTATGTTAATTATCTATCAGTTCATTAACCCATTAGTCCATTCATCCATTAGTTGATGAAACCATTAGTATATTCAACCACTGCTCCATTCATCTACTAGTCATTTGACAATTAGTCCATTCATCCATTAGACAGTGCATTCAATCATTAGTTCTTCATTAAACCATTAGTCCATTCAACCACTGGTCTATTCATTCGGATTAGTCATTTGACAATTAGTCCATTCAATTAACCATTAGTCCATTCATCCATTAGTTGATTGAACCATTAGTTTTCATTCATCCATTTTTCCATTCAATCATTTACCATTATCTCTCAAAAATCAGATCACTGAAATTGGAAAAGATTTTGCATCTAAATACACTGGTTTAGATAACTCTGCATCTGTTCAGATGTCACTTGTACAAATTACTTTACAGCAGGACACAGTAGCAGCTTTTATCCAGTTTGCACTCTCCCTCAAACCAGCTTTTGCTACGTCAGTATAATGATAATTATATATTTATATAATATATATAATTATAAATCAACTGTCCATCTATCATTAATCTATCTATCCACACAGTCATTTAATTTTGTATCTATTTATATAATATTGTGATATTAGTAATTTATTTATTGATTTATTTGATCTTTTTATTCATCATTATTCATATCTGATTAGACCACATGAGTCATCTGTATCACTGATATCATCATCATTATCAGTTGGAATGTCATCATTATCAATGGGAATGTCACGTGGTTAGTGATGTCATAATTAGTCAATATTAGTCATTATTAGTCATTATAGTCATTATGAGTCTAGTCATTATTAGTCATTGTTAGTCATTATTAGTCATTAACAGTCATTATGAGTCATTATTAGTCAATAGTCATTATGAGTCATAATTAGTCATTATTAGTCATAATGAGTCTAGTCACTAACAGTCATTATGAGTTATTATTAGTCAATAGTCATTATGAGTCATTATTAGTCATTATTAGTCATTAACAGTCATTAACAGTCATTAATAGTCATTATGAATCATTATTAGTCATAGTAATTATGAGTCATAGTCATAATTAGTCATTATTAGTCATTATGAGTCATTATTAGTCAATAATAGTCATTCTTATCATCACTACTAATCATCATCAGTCCTCTTATTCATTATTAGTCATTAAACTGTTAATATTTTAGTGATCACTCAATTACCAAGGAAGCTGGAATCAACCACACCTTCTACAGAGATGCATATTGAGGCTTCATTTGAAGGAATTGATTTTATAATGAGCTCGGTAGAATCTCCCGTTGTTCATTCATCATTCAAAGGTGGGTGTGGTCAGATAATTAATTTATATTGATATGATATCTAACATGGATTGATATTTTAGGATTTTCTGTTGTCGTTGACTTGAAGGCAAAAGAAAAGATTATTGTTGCTAGGTAACAATATTAATAATTATTAATAAATAATTAATTACTAACAATTTTAGTATTAAAGATTTTGTAGTTGAGAATCCATTGCCCGATGCGAACATAACTCATATTGTTCATAAACTGGAGAAAAATAAAGATGTGATTAAATTAGAGGTAATAATTGTATTTATACTATGTTATGTTTGAATTGACCAATCAGATTGCTTTAAAAAATCACTTATACATCTCCCTAGCTCCAGAAGATGTATAAATATTTCCTTAAGTTTTTTAACATTCATTTTGACAATCAGTTGGATCAGATATACAAACACATGAAGTGTGTATCTAATGCGAAATTAAGTAATCCGATTGATCAACATGGTATGAGTCTGTTATATACTGACCAATCAGATTGCTTATGTTAATTAAGTTACATTGGATATAAACATGTACATATAGAATATGTATCTAATACAGACTTTAGACATGGAGTCAATTACGATGAACTGTAATATATTACTATTACTATTACCATAAAAATCACTATATATTACTATTACCTCGACATTGAGATTGTATATTACTATTACTAATACTATTACTTGACTGTCTATTACTCTATTAGTCTATTACTATTACTATTACCTCAACATTGAGATTGTATATTACTATTACTAATACTGTTACTTGACTGTCTATTACTCTATTAGTCTATTACTATTACTATTACCTCGACATTGAGATTGTATATTACTATTACTAATACTATTACTTGACTGTCTATTACTCTATTAGTCTATTACTATTACTATTACCTCAACATTGAGATTGTATATTACTATTACTAATACTATTACTTGACTGTCTATTACTCTATTAGTCTATTACTATTACTATTACCTCAACATTGAGATTGTATATTACTATTACTAATACTATTACTTGACTGTCTATTACTCTATTAGTCTATTACTATTACTATTACCTCAACATTGAGATTGTATATTACTATTACTAATACTATTACTTGACTGTCTATTACTCTATTAGTCTATTACTATTACTATTACCTCAACATTGAGATTGTATATTACTATTACTAATACTGTTACTTGACTGTCTATTACTCTATTACTATTACTATTACCTCGACATTGAGATTGTATATTACTATTACTAATACTATTACTTGACTGTCTAGTCTATTACTACATGTATCTTTCCTTTTACTATTAACCATATCTAGAGTGAGTGTATATCCTATACTTACTAATTATTCATACATTTTCTTATAGTTACATATATATCCTGATGCAACTGAAGGTTCTAATAAATATGATCTGGAAAAGTTTGATGCCTCCATATCTGCCAAGTTACAACGTATTAAGGCTCATCTTGATATTGGGTTCCTCGAAAATCTATTAGTGAGTATAGTATCATTGTGATGTAACATGGTATCACATGATGTCATGTGATATAGGGATTTGTTCAAAAGTTGAAACTTGACTCGGAAGCGATTATAGCTGCATACAATGCAACAACAGGAACAGCTACAGCAACTGTAAGGAGTGTGTGTCTGTCTCTGTCTGTGTGTCTATCTGTCTATGTGTGTGTCTGTCTGTGTCTATGTCTGTGTGTCTATCTGTCTATGTGTCTGTCTATGTGTCTTTTTGTCTATGTGTCTCCGTCTGTTGTCTATGTGTCTGTCTATGTGTCTGTCTGTCTGTCTGTCTATGTGTCTGTATGTGTCTGTCTGTCTGTCTGTCTATGTGTCTGTCATATGTCTGTCTGTCTGTCTGTCTATGTGTCTGTGTATGTGTCTGTCTGTGTGTCTGCGTCTGTTTGTCTAACTTTGTGTGTCTGTGTGTGTGTGTGTGTCTGTGACTGTGTCTTTGTATGTCTGTATGAAGTACTTATGCAAAATACATTTAGGCCTCAGTATTAAAGGAATCAGCAAGCTCTTCGTTTCGTGCTCGTTTAAACATCTCTCTTGTTGCTCCACTAATAGTCATTCCATATAGTGATATGAATAATTCAGGAACACTTCATATTGATCTTGGGAATTGTAATATTACTAATCAATTTATTCATGGACATCAGGTTTGTGACACTCGTGGATCTGTTATAAGTCTTGACATTTCTCAAGTAATCCTGGATCGTATTGAGGTCGCTTGTACCAGTCTAAGAGTATTTCATGAATCAGAGAACGGGATTGGTGTAATAAAACATTCTGATATTCTGGATGACTTTCAATTCAGGATTGTAATAATTCGTAACTTGACTACTGGACATATTCCTTTGTTCCCTGATATAAAAATAAAACTTGAGGTAGAAGATAGCATCAAGGTTTGTCATGTGACTTGCTTATGGATATCATGTGATTACTACCTCTCCCCTTAGTTCCACCTTTCAGATGAAGACATACAAGTGTTGATTACAATTGCTCTTGCAGTAACAAAGATCAGTGATGTCATGGCACCTTCACAAAAGCCTGTAACCTCTTGTCCCAGAGCTCCTTCTAAACCACACCCAGTGACTAAAAGCATACCAAGTATGTATATTAATAGATCATGTTCATTTACACATACCCTTTTAGTGAAACGTCTAGCAACCTTCAACTCAGAGCAGATTATAAAATTAAGTTTAGAAGTTGATCTAAAGTCTATATCACTAGAACTGACAAAGAGTGACCATGCCCTTTTAAGGGGTGTAACCTCAGGTACATTAGCGAGTCCTCGTTTATTTTTTCTTAATTATTATTAACTTTAATTAGATTTAATGACGAATGTGAAATTATCTGAGAAGAGAGTGTCAATTAAAACGAGGTCTGTTAATTAAGATATAGTTAATTAATTTATGACATCCAATTAATTATTCATAGCGTTGGAAAATTTAGCATTATTGATGAAGATGAAGATGAAAATGTGAAACACAGAAATGTATGTTTTATTGTTGTTTATTGTATACTGTAATAATAATAATAATAATAATAATAATAATAATAATAATGAAGAGGCATTTGCTCTATTCTAATTGGACCCTGGACTATAATAGCCTTGGTACTCATTTTTCATTAGAAAACAATGGTTTCTTATAGGGCTGAAACATCTTCTAGAGTTGCAGAGTGATGTCCTTATTAGGTGTATAAACTATAAAGTAGTTTTATCAAAAATATTATCTGTTGGAACCATTTTAATGTACTCTTGAAATTCTAATCGGACCATGAGCTATAGCCTTGTATTAACAAGTATTGTGAACAAATATAAATTATAATGCATTATTAATATTATTATAAATTATTATATATTATTGTTATTAATAATACATATTGTTAAGTATTGTTTATTTACAATAACTTATAGATCCTCTCTGTTCAAGAGGAATACAAAGCAGTGTCAATTGAGGTAATAACTATTGTAATTAGTGGTGTGTTAGTAGGATGATAATGACCACTTTAGATGGCTTTCTCAAAATTTTAATTAACGAAACTAAAATTAGGATTACTAAAAGGGTTTTAGTAACTAACTAAAAGTGTCCATTTTTTCATTTTGGTTATTGTAATAGACTTATATTTTAGTTATAGTTTAGTTAACTGAAAGTCACAATGCTTTACTAAAAGGGATTTAGTTATAATATTTATAGCTAACTTGAAGAGCGCTAATAGTAATCATTCCCAATTCAGGTGGATGTACCTTTGGACAATTCAACACAAGATGGCATCAATCCTTTGGCATCTATTAATGCCTCTATTACTCAATTACAATTATACGTTCCTCCATCATTCATTAAGAAAATGCTGGTGAGTGTGGTTAAATTTTGATGTCATATTACATCATAATTTGTTACAATCTCAGGACTTTGTTCTCAGTCTAAACCTCAATCCTCAGTTAGTTAAAAGTGCTACTAAAGTAGCTCAGGATGGTGCGTCTGTAGCAACAGAACTGGTAAGACAATCTCATTTCACTCCTCCTCCTCCACTTTCTCCACCTCTTCCTCCTCCTCCACCTTCTCCACTCCTCCTCCTCCACTTCCTCCACCTCTTCCTCCTCCTCCACCTTCTCCACTTCTCATCCTCCACTTTGTATTCCTCCTCCATCCTCCACTTCCACCTCCATATCCTCATCCACCTCCTCCTCTACTACTTCCACTTCCACCATTTTCTTCACCTCCTCCACTCCTCCTCCACTTCCTCCACCTCTTCCTCCTCCTCCACCTCCTCCACTCCTCCTCCTCCACTTCCTCCACCTCTTCCTCCTCCTCCACCTCTTCCTCCTCCTCCACCTTCTCCACTCCTCCTCCTCCACTTCCTCCACCTCTTCCTCCTCCTCCACCTTCTCCACTTCTCATCCTCCACTTTCTATTCCTCCTCCATCCTCCACTTCCACCTCCATATCCTCATCCACCTCCTCCTCTACTACTTCCACTTCCACCATTTTCTTCACCTCCTCCACTCCTCCTCCACTTCCTCCACCTCTTCCTCCTCCTCCACCTTCTCCACTCCTCCTCCTCCACTTCCTCCACCTCTTCCTCCTCCTCCGCCTTCTCCACTCCTCCTCCTCCACTTCCTCCACCTCTTCCTCCTCCTCCGCCTTCTCCACTCCTCCTCCTTCCCTTCCTCCACCTCTTCCTCCTCCTCCACCTTCTCCACTTCTCATCCTCCACTTTCTATTCCTCCTCCATCCTCCACTTCCACCTCCATATCCTCATCCGCCTCCTCCTCTACTACTTCCACTTCCACCATTTTCTTCACCTCCTCTTCTTCCTCCTTCTCCACCTCCTTCTTCTCAATAGGTTCAAGATGTTTTTGTAAAGCTGACTGTATCACTACATGCTCCAATGATCCTCCTACCAACTAGCAGTGGTGACATGGCCATTATGATTGACTTGGGAAAACTAAAGTTGAGAAATCAAATTAATGAGTCGCAAAAAGATCTGGTAATTGATTGTTATGCTTTTGTACTACAGGAATTTAAAGTGTCTAGGTAATCAGAGAGAGGAAGTGTATGTTTCTGTGTCTGTGTGTCTGTGTACAACTGCGTGTGTTTGTCTGTGTGTGTGTGTCTGTGTGTATATACGTGTGTGTGTGTGTGTTTGTGTCTGTCTGTGTGTGTGTGTGTGTCTGTGTGTCTGTGTATCTGTGTGTATGTGTCTGTGTGTGTGTTTTTGTGTGTATATGTGTGTGTGTGTGTCTATGTGATATCATTCTTGAGTATTATATTCACAGAGTACTTCTAAAGAGTGTGGAGAGCAAGAGAAATAATAAACAAGGCCACGAAGAAGAAAGGATATCAATTATGTCTGAAAGAATTATGATACAACCATTCTCCATTTTATTAAACTTTCAGAGAAACCTATGTCCTTGGAATACAACTGTACCACTGTTTGATCTGAATATCAAGATGGGAGTATTTAAAGTGTGTTTATACATGTACAGTAATTTATTATGGCCATTCTCAATGAATATTTACTAAGCCCCGTTCCTTTACTAAGCCCCATTCCCATTTACCTCTCATGGTATATATTCACTTAATCACTTTCCCATTCCTTCGTGATTCAATCTACTAAGTCCCATTCCTATTCCTCTCTATTCAATTTACTAAGTCCCATTCCTATTCCTCTCTATTCAATCTACTAAGTCCCATTCCTATTCCTCTTTTGTGTTAGATATTTTTTGGACAAGAAGATCTTGAGATAATTACGAAATTTGGTTTGGAAATGACAGAATTATTGGTTCCTGTTCTAACAAAGACAGGTTAGCTTTTCATACTAATAATATCTTCAAACATAATTACGATCTTATTTTCAGGAAAAAACCAAATTGAGATCGCAGGAGCGGTGATTGAAGGATTGACAGGTGGGTGTGGTTTAATGGACTCATTCCTATTCCTCATTTCTATTTCATGCAATTTACAGATAAAGATTCTGAGAGGAGAGAAGAAATAGAAGGAGATGAAGATAAATACAAGAAAATATCAGCATCAGTAACACTTAATGAATTCCAACTAAAATTGTTCAAAAATGAACCAAAACTTGTGAGCAAATGAACTAGTCAATACATTAATGGATGGACTATTGGATGATGAGTGAATGGATTAATGGATGGACTGACTATTGGATGATGATTGAATGGATTAATGGATGGACTGACTATTGGATGATGAGTGAATGGATTAATGGATAGACTATTGGATGATGAGTGAATGGATTAATGGATGGACTATTGGATGATGAGTGAATGGATTAATGGATGGACTGACTATTGGATGATGAGTGAATGGATTAATGGATGGACTGACTATTGGATGATGAGTGAATGGAGTAATCAATGAGTCAATGGATGACTATTTGATGTATGAATGGATTAATAAATAAAATTCAATGAGTGACTGGATGAATAGATAGTTCAATGGACTACTGGATGGATTAATGGATGGGTCATTGGGCTAATAGATAAATACCTGATAGTTATAATGATTTATCTCCCATTCGTCACAGTCACATGGTTGTCAGGAATTGCAAATACAATATCAATTTGCTAGTTTTCAACTGGTAGCTGCTGAAATAAAGACTGGTATATTTAGTAATGATGATATATCTTTGACTGCCATTGTGTCCGATATGGCATTGATTGATCAACAGGAAGAGAGACAAGGAAGAAAAATAGGGTGAGATAGATGGATGGATGGATGGGTGGGTGGCTGGCTGGTTTGGTGGGTAGGTAGGTAGGTAAGTACATGTAGATAGATACAATGTATGAACAGATAGATAGATGTACATAGACAGATTAGCATATTATATCTACTTTGTTTTTAGTAATCGAGTTCTACAACACTTCACGAGTAATCCACTTGAGGCTTACACTGGACGAATATCAAAACCTATTTTCAAATTTGAGTACTTCCAACAGTCAAATCAACACTTGGGTATGATTTGTTAATATAATTCTATTTATAGAATACTCACTGATTTTAGTACATTTGTTACTATTAATAGAATGATTACCAACATGTTACTATTAATAGAAGAATTACCAACATGTTACTATTAATAGAAGAATTGGTATTATAATACTATACTATTATTAAATTTGTTACTATTAATAGAATGATTACCAACATGTAACTATTAATAGAAGAATTGGTATTATAATAGTATACTATTATTAGATTTGTTACTATTAATAGAATAATTACCAATTTGTGTTACTATTAATAGAATAACATTACATTGTTTATGATTGTTACTATTAATAGAATCGGTATAATAATAGTATTGCGATGTTACTATTAATAGTGATGATTGTTACTATTAATAGAACTGTTACTAATAATAGTTGTTACTATTATTGCTAATAATAGTTTTGACAATGTAGATGTTACTATATTTAGAACACTTTTTTTATACAGTATTGGTAGATGCTGGTAATATATTGCTACTGAGTGATTTGGAATTTATACAGTCCATGGTTGAGTATTTCAAGAATGTATTCAGTGATATAAAACCACCTCACCTTAATGAAGAAGAAATAGACTCCATTCATGTATCACTTCCTTCATTAAAGAATCCAGAGGAAGGTGGGTCCATTAAACCAATGGGCATTCCTTATATAAAGATAGAAGCTAATGTGAAAGATGTGAGAATAGGTGTTATTGAGACAGAAGAGGCAACAGATCCTCAGGCACTATTAATGAAGGTGTGTGTGTGTCTATAAATTGAGCTTTTTTAATTATTGCCCCATTCATCCTCTTCTCTTATTTCCCTCTGTAGGTTTCAACATATTTTAATTTACGAGTTGATCCTAATAGCAATACTAAACATGTTTCATTTAATATTGCTGATTTAGATGTCACGACTTGTAGTTTCTTTGATTTAGAAACTGCTACATCAGCTGTAAGACCTCTCGATCTCTTCTCGATCTACTCTCCATTCCATGTACCTTTGTCTTTTCTACAGGTTCTTCTGCCTACTTTCATGACCTTCACTGCTTCAGGACCCCTGGATAATATACCAGCTATTGATATTAATGGTAATATACAGACTATGTCACTCAAACTGTCTCCTCCTATTGTCAGGCTGATATTACATGCTATCAAAACATTACTATTGACTGCTGTATGTATAGAAATAAAATATTTTTTGAGTATTTCTAATCCGTTCCATTTCATTAGGAGAAGCCATCCCCTCCCTCAGCTCCAACTGATCTTTGGAAAAATAAGTTATTAGTAGACTCGTCCCTTTGGTATTTATTACCTGGTATGTTAATTATATTCATTAATAGTTAGTAATTATATTCATTAATAGTTAATAGTTCGTTGTTTCAGTTACATATAACTAAAACCCCTTTTTAGTGAGGCATTGTAACTTTTAGTTAATTAAACTATAACTAAATTACAAGTCTATCGCAATAACTATAACTAAATGGCCAATAATGGACACTTTTAGTTAGTTAACTAAAACTAAAACCATTTTAGTAAGCCTAGCCTTTTGGTTAATTAAACTATAATTAAACTTTGAGAAACTAGACATACTATAACTATAACTAAAAGTGGTTATTATTGTCATACTAAAACAACACTAGTTGTTATATGATATTATATATTGTATATACAGCTCCTCTGCTTAGAGGTAATTCATCATTAAACACATCCAACGATGATAAAGAAGAAATTGTGAGACATTATCAAATTTGCATAAAGGACATTTTCCTGCATATAATTTTGGATCAAATACTTCATTAATTGCTCGCTCTCTATTCTGCTATGCTATACAGGAAGTCAATAAAATTTCATATCCAGGAAGAGAAATCATTATAAATGTCTTATATACCAACTTTATTGGCTTCCCATTCAAAATGGATGAATTATGAACTATTAAATGTAAATGTTTCATCAAAATTATTTGGCGGGAAAAAGTTCCTTTTTGCAAACGCGTATTATCATTAAATGTTGGTCTCGCTATTCCTTCTCAGCTGACGTTGTCTCTTGAAAGATTTGAACTCATATTAGAGACTGAAGCTACTGAGAGATCTTCAGCTATTCCTGTGTTGTCGATTAATGCTAGTTCTGTGATACAGGCATTTGATTGGACAGGAAAGGTTGTTTACAAACAATAAAATTGTTTACTAATAGTAGTGTATTATACATACAAACAACTATTATAAAACAATAGAAATACAGTGTTTCCCCTAAAGGGTGGTAACATGGCGCTCCCCCACCCTTTAATGTTAAAGTTTATACTGAAAAACAATACTGATTGAACATTGTTAACAAACAATCATGTACCATGGATGCACTATCCCACCCTTAATGGGGGAAACACTGGAAATATTATTTACAACTAGTAATTCACCGATATGAGATTTTACCGATATTTCAATAAACTGATAATTACTTTAGATATGTACCGATAACCGATACCAATCCGATATTATAGCAGGGGTATGGAAACATTGAGCCAACTGCCGGACATTTTGACCTATTTTCATCACTCTTGTCCTGTTCCCCATATACTTAGTATAAAGGTTTGTTTCAATTTACCGGACATTCACTAGATTTATCGGACAATGTCCTGCATGACTGGCTGTTTCCACACTACTGTATTATAGTATATCCACCTTGTGGTTTCTGATTCTTTCAATGAAAATGAGCATTTTCTCAATAATTATGATTATTATAAAAGCATTTAATGATGCTATAATCACAAGAAATGACATTATTGGTACACTTTTTACAATATCGATTACATTTTTCAGAAATAATCTATACTGATACTAAAAATAATGGCCGATAATGACTGACAACGATTACTGATCCAATTATCAGTGGATCACTATTTACAACAAAATTTCTTTATTTCCTGTATGTATACAGTTGAGAGTAACAGCTGATACTGAATATGAGGCATCGTACTTTAATCCTCAGCTCTTTGTGTGGGAACCGTTACTAGAGCCTTTAGTACTAAGAAATGAGACTCTTAAACCCTGGTGTTTACATGCAGAGGTTACCATAGCAACACACTATTTATTCACATGTCATATTAATCACAGGTGACTCGTAACGTGGATACAGTGACTCCTGCACCTGATTTTGTAATATCAGCAACAGCTACTGATCCTCTACAATTAACTATTACTAAGACATCAATACAAATTATTAAGGATTTAGCTGAGGTGAAGTGTGGTTTATCTATCTATGTATTTATCTATTTATCTATCTATCTATCTATCAGTCATTTACAAAAGAGTATGGTAAGAAGGTTGAAGGTAGAGTGAATATTAAATCATTGACTGGTGCTCCGTTCACTGTCGTTAATAAGGTATCACATTGTTGTAGGTCATGAATATTTAATTAGCCATTGTTCTAGGTTAATGAATCATTGTTGTAGGTCATGAATATTTAATTAGCCATTCTTTCTCCCTAATAGCTGGGTCCTAATACTGAACTATTTGTAGAACCAAAAAAATCAGTCAAAGTGAGTAATAAGATGTAATATGATGTAATATGATGTGATGTAATATGATGTAATATGATGTATTATAATGTGATGTAATATGATGTAATATGATGTGATATAATATGATGAACATGACATTGAATTTATATTTTTTAGTTGCTTGAAGGGAAGTTTTGTAAACTATCTTATAGTGACTCCATTGATCTCATTCATATAAAAGACAAAGGACATTTATCACATGCTTCTACTATTAATCAATCCATTAAAGATGAACACAGTATTTATCTGAGTGTAAGATTAACAACACCATATGTACTATATACAAATGTACCATGTGTACTATATACCAATGCACTATGTGTACTATATACCAATGTACCATATGTACTATATACCAATGTACCATATGTACTATATACCAATGTACTATATGTACTATATACCAATGTACTATATGTACTATATACCAATGTACTATATGTACTATATGTACTATATACCAATGTACTATATGTACTATATACCAATGTACCATATGTACTATATACCAATGTACTATATGTACTATATACCAATGTACCATATGTACTATATACCAATGTACCATATACCAATGTACTATGTGTACTATATACCAATGTACCATATGTACTTAATACCATATGTATTATATACCAATGAACCATGTGTACTATATACCAATGTACCATATGTACTATATACCAATGTACTATATGTACTATATACCAATGTACCATATGTACTATATACCAATGTACCATATGTACTTAATACCAATGTACTATGTGTACTATATACCAATGTACCATATGTACTTAATACCATATGTATTATATACCAATTAACCATGTGTACTATATACCAATGTACCATATGTATTATATACCAATGTACCATATGTACTATATACCAATGCACCATGTGTACTATATACCAATGTACCATATGTACTTAAAACCATATGTATTATATACCAATGAACCATGTGTACTATATACCAATGCACCATGTGTACCATATGTATTATATACCAATGTACCATATGTACTATATACCAATGCACCATGTGTACTATATACCAATGTACCATATGTACTTAAAACCATATGTATTATATACCAATTAACCATGTGTACTATATACCAATGCACCATGTGTACTATATACCAATGTACCATATGTACTTAAAACCATATGTATTATATACCAATGAAGTTCATTGGTATATAATACATATGGTTTTAAGTGAATGAACCATGTGTACTATATACCAATGTACCATATGTACTATATACCATATATACCAATGTACCATAAGTACTATACCAATGTACCACTATATAACAATGTACCATTATCTACTATACCAATGTACCATATGTACTATGTACGAATGTACCATATGTACTATATACCAATGTACCATATGCCAATGTACCACTATATAACAATGCACCATATGTACTATACCAATGTACCTTATGTACTATATACCATATGTACTGTATACCAATGTACCATATGTACTATATACCAATGTACCATATGTACTATATACCAATGTACCATATGTACTATACCAATGTACCATATGTACTATATACCATATATACCAATGTACCATATGTACTATACCAATGTACCACTATATAACAATGTACCATTATCTACTATACCAATGTACCATATGTACTATGTACGAATGTACCATGTGTACTATATACCAATGTACCATATGTACTTAAAACCATATGTATTATATACCAATGAACCATGTGTACTATATACCAATGTACCATATGTACTATATACCATATATACCAATGTACCATATGTACTATACCAATGTACCACTATATAACAATGTACCATTATCTACTATACCAATGTACCATATGTACTATGTACGAATGTACCATATGTACTATATACCAATGTACCATATGCCAATGTACCACTATATAACAATGCACCATATGTACTATACCAATGTACCTTATGTACTATATACCATATGTACTGTATACCAATGTACCATATGTACTATATACCAATGTACCATATGTACTATATACCAATGTACCATATGTACTATACTAATGTACCATATGTACTATATACCAATGTACCATATATACCATATGTATATATACCAATGTACCACTATATAACAATGCACCATTATCTACTATACCAATGTACCATATGTACTATATACCAATGTACCATATGTACTATATACCATATGTATATATACCAATGTACCACTATATAACAATGCACCATTATCTACTATACCAATGTACCATATGTACTATATACCAATGTACCATATTATTAAAAGCTAGTTATACCTAGGATCTGATATCACAGATAGAGACCATAATTATTATATACAATATAGCATGGCCTGATGGGTCCTATATGTAATAATATAGACCTAAACACATCAAACAGTTTGAATGGTAGCATACACTATATATATATAATTATATAATTATATTAATTTATTTAATTATTATTATGGGTATAATTTTCATTACAGATTGGTAGAGCATATCACAGCCTAAGTGATGTTCCCATTGATGTACCTGGATCATATTACTATCAATTACTAGCCAAACAGGTAATTAAAATATATTATCTACATACTAGTAATATCATACACATACACACATAATCCTATATATTATACTCTATACACATACAGGAATCCTTCCCTCCAAAAACTGGTATTGTCGTTGATGTCAGTGTAACAGGTATTAAGAAAACCATCGTAGTGAGGTCTCCTGTACAGGTCCATATTCTATGACATAATGACACACATACATGTTCTCTTTTCATAGGTTAAAAATCACTTAACAATACCTATTGAACTATTAACCAGTCTACCAATGTTTCAACCAGTAGTCCAGTGTGATATTCTACCAGGAGATGTATATCCTGTACCATTTGATGTTCATTTTACTGCTGAGCTTAGTTTACGACCAAAAGATTTTGGGTAAATATTGGACCAAATAAATAATTATTACATTTATAGTTATAATTATGTATCTAGACTTCAACCTAGTGTCCCTCCTTTCTTTTGGCAAACATTGAAACCAGATCAAAATCAAATTAATACCACTTGTATTCTACCAGGAGATGATACTAATGCTTTCCATGTCAAGGTAAGTCACACACACACACACACACACACACACACACACACACACACACACACACACACACACACACACACATACATACACACACACATACGCACATACGCATGCATGCACACACACCCATAATGATATTTCTGTTGTGTTATTTATAGTTACAATCTGTATAATGTTCCTTTATATATATACAGGTATTAGTAGAAGAAGAGACTTACAGAAAACAAAATACATTACCAGATGAGATATATGCTCATCATATATTTCATATTCATCCACCTGCCATTATACAAAATCTACTACCATTTGATATGACAGTAGAGCCTGAGGTAATGGTCTAATATGCTATCGATATCTTGTATTATAAATCCCTTTTCCTTTAGGATGGATCATTACATTGCTTTACTCTTAAACCTGGTGATACTCATGAGTTGCATCTTACTAATTTGAGTTGTCCTACAGATTTAGTTATCACTGTGAGTTATTGTGATTATGTAAACAGAATATACATAATAAGGAGGCCATGAAATGAAATGTAAATTGATATTTTGATTATATTTTATATTAGGTTCCTGAAGAGGAGATGTGGGGTAGAATTAACTTACCATCTGATCTTCCTAAAGAAATAACATTTATAATTGGAAAGGGACACTCTAAAGGGGTATATATATATATATATATATATATATATATATATATATATATATATATACATTGTCACATCATTGTACTGTCATTATATAAGAAAAACCTCCCTGAGAAACCTTTGGGAAAATTACTCTTTAGCCTCCATGTTTCGTGCTAGAGGAGGCACATCCCCCTATCACACCCTAGGCCCTCTCCCTGGTGGTTGCGATGCAGCCACATCATTGTGCCCTTCAAACTTTGTCAGACTTCCCCCCCCCCCCATTTGAACATGCTGTCTCTGTCCCTGTAATTGTATGGATGTTATACTAATAATTACACTAGTTATTATATGTATGTAATGTATGTATTATAACACTGTATATAGATGTATGTATATTTGTATGTATATAATGTATTATGTATGTGTTTGCATATACAGATATAATTATTTCATTTTTTAGGTATTAAGTGTATTACATGAAGATTTAGGATACCATCGTCTCAGTATATACTGTCCATTTTGGATGATTAACAAAACTGGATTATATCTTGAATATAAAGTACTTGATTAATAGATACAGTGTGATAAATAGATACATGTACTGTACATGTGATATAAATAGATACATTATATAATAAATAGATACATGTACTGTACATGTGATATAAATAGATACAATATATAATAGATAGATTCATGTACTGTACATGTGATATAAATAGATACAATATATAATAGATAGATTCATGTACTGTACATGTGATATAAATAGATACATGTACTGTACATGTGATATAAATAGATACATTAATAATTTGTATATATTTTTCTTCAGGATAATAAAAGTGGTAATGTGTTTAAACATCCTCCGGACAAAAAGATATCATTATTATCATGCGAGGATAAAAAACAGTCCAAGGTGAGACCACACCTATTATTAATAATTAATAACAATATGGGTGTGGTCGCACCACTATAATCCTTTATTAGATCCATTTGTTAAATCATACTAAACTGAGTAATTGTTGTACTGAGTGGTCACAAGCTTTCCCATTACAAGCCGTGGGTACGAGTGGACGTGTCTCATCAAAACTCAATAAAACCTATACATTCCAAGTATGTATGTATGTGTGTATGTATGTATGTATGTATGTATGTATGTATGTATGTATGTATGTATGTATGTATGTATGTATGTATGTATGTATGTATGTATGTGTGTATGTGTGTGTGTATGTGTGTATGTATTTATGTGTGTATGACTGTATGTATGTATGTATGTGTGTATGTATGTATGTATGTATGTATGTATGCATGTGTGTATATATGTATGTATGTATGTATGTATGTATGTATGTATGTGTGTATGTATGTATGTATGTATGTATGTATGTATGTATGTATGTATGTATGTATGTATGTATGTATGTGTGTATGTATTTATGTATCAGTTCTCATAATACAGTACATTCGTTCTTCCTATAGTTTGGTGTGGAAGTAAAATTGGCTAAATTCACTCTATCAAAACTTGTAATAATCACTCCATATTATTTACTATTTAATCAAACAAATGTAAGTATTGTAACTGCATAGTAATATATATATAATATACTATACTATATGTACATGTATATACATATATTAATTAATATACATACTATACTATACTATACTATACTATACTATATGTACATGTATACGCATATTGTATCATGTATATTAATATATACTATACTATACTATATGTACATGTATATACATATATTAATTAATATACATACTATACTATACTATACTATATGTACATGTATATACGCATATTTTATCATGTATATTAATATATACTATACTATACTATATGTACATGTATATACATATATTAATTAATATACATACTATACTATACTATACTATATGTACATGTATATACGCATATTTTATCATGTATATTAATATATACTATACTATACTATATGTACATGTATATACATATATTAATTAATATACATACTATACTATACTATATGTACATGTATATACGCATATTGTATCATGTATATTAATATATACTATACTATACTGTATGTACATGTATATGCATATATTAATTAATATACATACTATACTATACTATATGTACATGTATATACGCATATTGTATCATGTATATTAATATATACTATACTATACTATATGTACATGTATATACATATATTATATACTGTATATTAATATAATTATATATAATATACTATACTATGTGTACATGTATGTACATATATATAGTAATATACATACTTTACTACACTATACATGTACATGTGTGAGTAACTGTAATTCCCTGAATTTTGAAAGTATCATAAGATATAACACTTTAGAAAGTAGAATATGAAACTCAATTATCCCAAATGGCCAAAAAATAGTGAAAATAAGTAAAATTATGATTTATCAAGTCACCCCATTTCTCCACGATCACATATATATACGTGTGCATAATATAAAACAACAGATTGATTTACATGTACTGGAAGAGAAAGCTCCAGGAGAGGGTGTGATCATTCCTAAAGGAGACCTGATCCCATTCTGGCCACTGACAGACTCAAACCGGTTATTACTGAGGATTGAGAATGAGAACAGTGCACTATTTAACTACAAAAAATCTGACTCAATTGTATTGAAACTAAAGACAAAGGTATATATGAATAATTAATAAAAATATTGTATATGTTAATATATACATCATGTAGCCAGAAGCATTGTACATAGAGGTACAGGAAACTGGAAGTAAAAATGTCACTACGATCTCATCCTATTTTGAGGGGTGTATCCCTGTTTGTATTATTAATCTATTCCCCAATCTCACTCTCATGTTTCAACAAGATGTTGAGTGAGTTATCAAGAAGTGTGGTAACCATTAATTACATCATGATATTTACAGTAAAGAGTTGTTACCATGGTATTCTGTCCAGCCAAATGAGAGTATCATGTATACATGGGACGACCCCTCAGCTAATAGGTCATTAAAATGGATGCTAAAAGGAGCAAAGGTTTCTGAATCTACATCACTTGATGTTACTAAGGTGATATGATATTGAATGTACATGTATATATGTACAATATACATGTTAACTAGCTCATCTAATCTCATTCTTGGCTCGTTATAATTAAATAATTGCCCAACCCTGGAGTGGATAGAACACTTTTTATAGTTACAACGAAAGTTCTATACAGTATATGTTTCAAACTAGACTAGTGTTGTTTTAGTTAACTATAACTATAACTAAAACTCCTTTTAGTGAGGCATTGTGACTTTTAGTTATAACTAAATTACAGTCTATATATTGTAATACCTGACTAAAATGAGAATTGGTTAATAATAATGGTCACTTTAAGTTAGTTAACTAAAAGTGTGTGAAACTAGGCATACTATGGCTATAACTAAAAGCAGTCATTTCAATAATACTATATGTACATATTATGATGTAGGATGAGGAGAAATCATTTGATATTGATGTTGAATCAGGAGATAGCAGGTATTATAAGTTCATACCACAGCGCATCTCTTATCAGTCAATTCTTTATCGTCTAGTGAGATGTTTTTGTTAGTTGAATTTAATGAAGAATTAACAGAAAATCTTGTTTCAGTGGAAGAAAGTTATTATGATTAGTGGTAGGTGTGGTTTATTTAATTTATTCACTTATTCAGTAGGTATAGGGAAACCAGAAAGCCACACCCATAATGAACCTATCACTAGAGGTCATTGGAAATCGTTTATTCATGAGCTACAAAGATTTGTTGTATTCACCAACAAAGAGGATGTGATTGATCGTATCAATGCTGCTGATAGTGTTACTCAAAACTTCATAGAGATATCACTTTCTTTACGATCTGTTGGTTTGTCTGTAGTAGATAATCATAGGAGAAGGGAAATTGCATATCTTGGAGTGACACAGTGAGTCTTGCAACTTAGCATTAGGGCTGGATTATAGTAGTACTAATCACTGTCACATGTCACATGTCACATGTCTCATTATCGTGATAGCGATATGATGTTTCAGCTATCATGATAGTACCATATGTCAATGCACATGAACATTTTAATTAAAACCTTGTAAAAGTGTAATGGATTGCAAGTGAAGAGCCATCATTGAAGATATGATAGCGACAGATGATGAAACTGAAAGTGTTGTAGAATCAATCATTTATGAAGTGGATCCAGACCAGTTGTATTTCACTTCAAAAATTATGCTACCAGTGTAGTGTAATTATTGTTAGTGTTCAATTATTACGATAGCATTCACTATCACCAATCACCACTATTTGGCCAGGCAGCCCCAGCCCTATCGACTAAATTACATTACTGATTATAACTATTTCTATAACATTACTATTAATTAATCATAATAATTATTAATATATATAAATTACATATATATATAATTATATATTGTGTACTGATTTTGTATACCAATAAATTTGTAGTTTACTAAACGTATTTTGTTTACTAACAGGTCAGGTGTTATATGGCAGGTTGCTAGAAAGAGAGGGCATTGGAAGACACTTAACAACACTGTCATTGCTCTACTTGAAGAAGCATATCTGAATAAATGGATATACATTAGACTCAAAGATCTTTTTGTATGTTGATGTTGACATATGATTGTTATTATTATTAAATTTTTTTTTTTAATATTTTTATTTTCTAGGTTAATCTAGAGAGTATGGAAATGTTTACTCCATTCATAGGTGCTCTTAGACGTACTCACTTTGAGGGTGTGGAGTTACGAGCTAGTGTCTCGAAAAAAGATTTTTCAGTAGAAGCAAAGATTGGTTATGTGCAAGTGAGTAACCTTCTGTCTGTGTGTACACATAATATTATATAATAATATATAATATATTATGATTTATATATAATATGTATTATATAATTATTATAATTATAACTATGTATCCTTGTATGTATATATGTATGTATACGTATGCTGCATGCACATATATATGTATGTATGTATGTATGTATGTTTGTATGTATATAATATATGTATGCATGTATGTATGTATGTACATGTATGTATCTACGTATGTACATGTATGTATTTATGTATCCTTCAATAGATTGATAACCAGCTACCATTTTCTGTATATCCTCAAATGTTATATCCTCTTCCACCTCCACCAACTGTAGCTTCAACATTAGGTTAGTCATGTGATATTACAAACAATCATATGACCAGTCATGTGACTTTAATACAGAACCTAAACCATTTGTTGAAGCAAGTATTATTATAAGACGAACTGATCAACCTAACATTAATCACTTCAAGTTAGTTATTAATAAATAAAAATTAATAGTTACATGTAATTATTAACTCATTCAGGTATGTACATGTACTAGTACAGAAGATGGCCATTAATGTTGACTTAGGATTTGTGTATGCCCTACACGATCTATTCTCAGTATCTGATAGTAGTTCACTATTAGAAGTAAGTGGGTGTGGTTTATAATAATAACTAACCCTCACCACAGGTTGAGCGAATGGCCATGGTTACAATAATCATTTTGTCTAGTAAAGTATACTGGGAAAAAAAATAAAAAACCTTTTAGGTATGACAATTCTTATGAGTCATAGTACAATCTTGGCAATCATTTCTCTGACAGTCATTTTGTAGCTCCACTTAGGATGTTGTGATTCCACTCTAGTTTTTTTCTTATACTTGCCAGAGAGATAGTAGAGAATACATGATGTAAAACTATTTATTTTTTATGGTCTACATTTTTATAATCATAATTACCCTTGCCACGCCACGAAGTGTAGGCAGAGGAGTATGGTAATCAAATTGGGAAAACTATAAACATTGATGGCTCAAACGAGCTACTGACAGACTTCATTATGAATGTATGTTTCTATTTCCCAAAATATATACTTGTGATGAGGGCTCTGCACTACGAGTGCATTCATTATTAACTATTGTTATTGTATTGTAGGCACAGCATGTTGAGAATGATATTGAATTTGCTGGCCAGACACTTCAAAAGATTATTTTACCAACTGTGAGGATAATGAGGAATTGGTCCTCTAATTATTATTTCTTTTATAAATACTTAGACTACAGATGAAGCTGTGAAAAGAAATATCTTTGATCAACTTCACTTGTCACCAATAAAGGTACGTACGTACGTATGTATGTATGTGTGTGTGTATGTATGTATGTATGTATGTATGTATGTATGTATGTATGTATGTATGTATGTATGTATGTATGTATGTATGTGTGTATGTGTGTGTGTGTGTGTGTGTGTGTGTGTGTGTGTGTGTGTGTGTGTGTGTGTGTGTGTGTATGTATGTATGTATGTATGTACGTATGTATGTATATATGTGTGTGTGTATGTATGTATGTATGTATAATGTGTAGTTATACATATAATTTTATATTTATCATACATGCATATAAGTACATGGATATATTTATCTATTTATGTATGTACATGTGTATGTATGTATGTATATATGTATGTATGTGTGTGTGTGTGTGTATGTATGTATGTATGTGTGTATATATGTATGTATGTATGTATGTATGTATGTGTGTATGTGTGTATGTGTGTATGTATGTATCTATGTATCTATGTATGTATGTATGTATGCATATATGTATGTAAAATTATATATATATCTATTTATTGCTTTTTTTGCAGATCATATTTAGTTTTAATGTTCGTAGTTATGGACAACATCAACTAGCTGAAGAGCAAAGTGCTAGTGACAGATTTAGACAACTACTTGTTCACTCATTTGGAACAATTATTACTTCAGTACAGGAAGTAGAAATGAAGTGGGTGTAGTTTAATTAGTTATTACATAATAATTATAATTGTAATAGTTTCAGTTTCTTTCAATTGAATCATGAAGCCATTACATGGAGTAAACTGATTGCTCTGTTTACAGAGCATTATAAATCACAAGTATGATGTGATCTCCTCTCTGATTATCTCCAGACCCTTTTATTTCAATTTCTATAGGGTCTGTGGAAAATCCATACTATTGTTCTTGGTTTGGATGTTTTGGGTAGTCCTGTTAATATTGTAAGAGGTGTGGTTGCAGGAACATATGATTTGTTCTATGAACCCTTTCAGGTATTAAGTATGTTACAATAGTAATAAACCGTGATGTCATATGACATCATAGGGTAGTGTATTGGGACGTGAAGAATTTGCAGATGGTCTTGGAATTGGATTTAAAAGTTTCTTTGGAGGAACTGTAGGTTAGTGAATTATCGGCTGTCTTTCGAACTGAATTGATCTATATATACTAGTGTAACTATAACTAAAACTAAAACCCCTTTTATTAATTAAGGCATTGTGACTTTTAGTTAACTAAACTATAACTAAATTGCAATAACTATAACTAAAAAGCCATGGTGATAAGTAAGTAGCACTGGCAGTTCACTCATTCAATATTATATACAAATAATTATGTGTTCATGTGTACATTTACATACA
The DNA here is from genome assembly GCA_947044365.1 of Petrosia ficiformis. Taxonomy (NCBI): domain Eukaryota; kingdom Metazoa; phylum Porifera; class Demospongiae; order Haplosclerida; family Petrosiidae; genus Petrosia; species Petrosia ficiformis. The sequence continues at coordinate 4,682,983 of OX345648.1, forward strand.
TACAAATGTCACATGACAGGTGGTGTAACTGGTGCTGGAGCTCGTATTACTGGTGTAGTTGGTGATGTAGTTGCTAAACTTACTTTTGATGAAGACTTCATTGACAGAAGACAACAAGAAAGGGTCAAGTCTAATACACTGGGATATACGGTTGGGGGATTTGTCAAGGTATGGGAACCTGTATTTTATATATGAGTATGGGATTCGGACTTTGTTATATAGAATATAGCAGAGGGTGTGACGGGTGTTGTTGTCCAACCTATTAAAGGAATTAAAGAGGAAGGTGCATTTGGTTTATTGAAGGGAACTGGACTTGGTCTGGTTGGGCTTCTTGTCCGACCAGCTGGAGGTCTTATTGATTTGACTAGTGGAACTCTACAATTTGTTACAAGGTATATAGATTAATAATTATAACCTCTTCATTATAATTAATTATTACAGGAAAACAAAAGTTGGTGAGGTGGACATTGTGCAAATCAGACCTCCTAGATTCATTGGTAAAGATGGTATTGTTACACCTTACTATCCTAACAAGGCTATAGGATTTGCTCTGTTAAATGTAAATATAAATCCATCTGTCTATATGTCCATCTATCTATCCATCTATCTCTCTCAGGAAACAGATGAGGGTGAGTACACAGATAAAGAATTTTATGTTGATCATATTCAAACATCTGAGAAACCAATAAAATTTCTGATTATCACTGACCAGTTAGTTACATTACTAACGTTACCTCATGAATATTCATATAATAATTATTCTGTAATCATTAGGAGTTGCATGATAATAGAACAGAATACATTGACTGAAGGATGGAAATCTATGCAGAAATTATACTTCAGACATTTCACATATGAAGCCATTAGAGGAGACTGTAATATATACATTCCAACAGATAAAGCTACTAGGGTAATTATCAGAGAAGGTTATATGCATGTGTCGCTGTACATGTCTAATAAATAGATATTTACACAAAGTTCAAACTGCTGATTCAGCATGTAACATTGATTAAATTCCACAATGATGTGTGTGTGGATAGTCCCATTTCACCTACTTATTGTTATTGTCGTATCATCAAGACTTCCACTAAAGCTTCAGATTCTAGCACATCTCCAAAAGATTCTCTCGTCCCTACTTTTTATTTATGACATATTCGTATCCTTCGAATTATTATAATTATTATAATTGTGATGGTTTAATTATTATAACTTCAATATATAGTCATCTAGGTCTAATGATTTTGTGATCTCTCTATCGTCAGAGTCACTAGCTCAGGTTTGTAATATCACATGATATCATATTACTAGGTTATATTTTCACACGTATAGAATGTTAATGAGATAATTAACAAGGGGTACAAGAACTATAAAGAGAAGTTTGTTTGATTATTACTATTTTTAAAAATATTGATATTTTTGTCTGTGAGTGATGATTTTACTAATTATATTATTTTTAACTATAATTAATTTTTTTTTGTTACAATGACATTTAAATTTTGATTCACGTCGTGATCGCTTTGACTTACCATATACTCTAGGATCAAATGTAACTATTGTGAACCTTTGTCCCCAAAGTACTTCATTTGAGGAGTGAAACTAGTTTCTGTTGTTCTCAGTTCCCTTGCCTATATATTAAGCTCATCTTTATCAATTCCACTGTCTTTCTAACTAAAGATACTGTAACATTGACTTGAAACATGGAAAATACATCTCTATACTGACAAGTATAATGATAGACTTGGCAGTGCCTAAAATTTGAAAAAATTTAACACTACCAACTTCAATATGATAATATATATTTTATAATTAAAATGATACTTTTGGTATGTCATTATAAGTTGTTTTGTGTGATGTCCCAAAAAAAGTTTCTACATATTCCTGACACATAAATTTAGCTATATCACGATTTCGGTGTGGTTTTCTATGAGCATGTTTGTTCCACTCTTCTACTGCTGGTCGAACATCGAATTGAGCTACACATGGCATGTTGTGATGAACAACTAAATAATTCTTGATTGTGTCACTTGATAAAGACGAACGATCAATTGCCTTAATCAAGTTATAGCTTGAAATGATTCTTTCAACATCCATTGAGTGTGCAGTGGACACAATTCTAGCCAAAGCTATACACATTGGTCTGTAGTTGTCATCATTTTGTGGTAAAAGTTTCTTCAGTAGCTGAGAGCTGGTTAGCTGATTTGCCTCTTGAACTGTTTCCGAGACAATTTTAAGTGATCGACTAACCTCTCTGAGTTCAAAATCTGGTAATAATATCTTGTGAATTAATTGAATTCTGTCATCATCTAGATTTGGAAACTGTTCTGGTCTCAATGCATTTACTGCAGTTTCCAAATCATCATCAATTGCAAGACGATCTGAAAGAAAGTTTTGAAGACTGTCGATAATTTCTGAACGAACTGCAGAAAACAGTCTTTTACTCGGGACATATGCATGAGCTCTATTGGTTCTACGAGTAGACTCCTTTAATTGTATGCCATGAAACACGTTATTTTCATCAATTCCAGAAAGAAGAGTTTCTTCCCATCCTCCTGTTAAGGGGCTGCTTTTCATATCTTCAAGTTCCTTGACAACTCTTTCCCGTACTTTTGAAAGGTCACTAAGTATGCATGCTTCTCTTTGTAGGCTCTTTTGTAACCCTTTCAAAACATATGTGACATCAGCTAACAGAGTGATGAGGCGTAAGAGATCTTTGTCAGTCCACTTTCACAAAAATCCTAGTGACTCCACATCATTATGTATTTAATACAACATCGTAGGAAAACAGCAAACAAATGATGGCTGAACTCAGCAAACCGTACCTCTTTATAGTCCGGCCAATGTAATGGCTCACATAAACCATTTGTTTTGGCTACTTCTTTTAAATCATGTGTCCTCACACCTGAAACGTGGAAGTAGCTTCCCACACTGACAACATCTACAACGGCCATTCTAACTTCACTGACAGACTTTGAGACGTCCTTATAGGCTAGGTTTGAACGATGAGCAGCATACCAAACTTTGAGTAGTGGTTGATTAGAGTCGTCATGCATCCTCTTTTCATCTTCCAGTTTTCTCCATAATCCATTGCGATCACCTGTATTCAAACTCTCACCATCAGTTACAATAGATGTTGTTACTTGAATGATTTCGTTCCATTGCAAGATAGACTGTGATGCATCCTTAATACTCTGTAAATAGCCCATAATACCATGCTTGTTTGGCTCACTAAAACCAAGCAACCTTTGTACGACATCACCATCAGCCGTAACTATATGTGCGCAAACATGCTTGTTATCTATCTGTTGCCTATCCACTGATCCATCCACATGTAAGCTAACAGCTAATGCATTCTGGAGTTCTCTGGATACCCCTTTTCGGCCAACTGAAGCTATACACGATAAAAAACTCTCTATGCTGAATTGGATTGAGGTACTGTATTTGTTCACTTGTTGGAGAAAAGGGTGAAAATTCATCAATTTTCAATTTCTCAGCTTTTAGTCTAGTCAAAATTCTAGATGGCCAACTCCATGCTGAAAGTGTACCTCTCTGAGCATCATTATACACGTCTAACATGAACAGACTAATCTTCTTGAACATACTCTTCTCCATGTTTCTTAGCCCAGAAATTATTGGTGAAGACATTGGATTAACATCTGCTAGTTCACTTCGACGTTTAGCTTTCAAAGCAGCAGCATGACATGGATGATTCTCATGTTCTCTTAACACTTGTTCTCTATATCTTGTACCACTTGACATAGCAATAGGAGGGATACGTTGGCGATGGCAATGAAGAGCAACAACAGATGGATACTGGACACAAACCACACATCGTACATATCTTGAAGTTGACTTTGACTTCTGTCCCTTAGCCACATTTAGTTTACGAAAAAACTTACACCACTTTCTCTTCTCATAGTTCTTGACACTACTATCAGTAACAGAAGAACTGGTGCTACTCTGACTTTGAGTTTGATGAGAGGAGGTTGAATTGTCAGATTTCAATGAGCATGTTTGATATTCTTCCTCTGGTTCATCATCAAGGTGATCACTATTAAACTCTTCATTGTCATCATCTTCACTAGGTTCAAGTAGTGCAGTGTCCACCGTTCCAAATTGGACTCTACTGTAGGTGACAGGTCTAGTTCAAGTGCATTAGCAGTGGAGAATGGTGTTGAAAATATGTCAACAGACAGTGTAGGTGAGAGCTCTGGTTCAATAGCATCTGTTACTAGTAGAGAAGACTCAAGAAATGAGATTACAAGTTCAGTTGATGGTATAACAGAACTAAGTTCAAGCAGTGTAGTTTCAAACTCCAGACTGATCTCTACTGTAGGTAACAGGTCAAGTTCGGAGATTTGTGTTGAGAACAAGTCTGGTTCAATTGGATCTGTTACCAGCAGAGGAGACTCAAGAAATGAAATTTGTATAGTGGGTATTGCAAGTTCAGTTGATAGCATAACAGAACTAGGCTCAAGCAGTGAAGTTTCAAACTCCAGACTGGACTCCTGTGTGGGTAACAGGTCAAGTTCAGCAGTGGAGATTGGTGTAGAGGAAAGGTCTAATGCAGCTGCAGTGAATGGTGTTGGTAGTAGATTACGTTCAATAGTAGATGAAAATGACATCTTGATCTCATCAGTAGTCGATATCACTGCAAATAACAAGCCACTGTAAATTACTGGTGTAGGTGTAATACTCTGTTCAAAAATAAAATCTGTGGATTCCTTTATATCATCAAACAATACTGTAGGAAGATCTGCAGCTTCTGTGAAGAGTGAGGGTGGGAGTGTAAACAGTGTAGACGAAGGAGAAATCTGTGAATCAGTGATGATGAAGTCTGCAGGAAGTGGTGTCCATTTCAGGAGATGTGTAATAAGTAGAGACTTCATATCAAAATAGCTGGATGAAGTTAATGTGGAGGTTTCAGAACCAGTAATAAAAACTGATGAGTCTTGTAGAGTTGCTGATGCAGTTATTAGGTCATGAGATGACGAAAAGAGATCATTAGTAAAGAAAGAAGATTGTTCTAACGGAGGAAGATAGTAAGATGGACTATTTGAATGTTGTGTGACTGGTGATGCAGTGAAGTCACTGGTAAAGTATTGCAGACATGACTCATACAGTTCTACTGCTGATGGTTCTGGAACTAAGATAGTGGATTGTTCAATTACAAACAATTGAGAACATGATTCTAAATACTGCAGTTCACCTGCAGAAAATGTATTCAAATTGTATATTTTAGTGGTATAATATAGTATACATACCTTCATCATCAACTAGTTCTTGAGTAAACACAGTATGAAGAAACATCACTAGCAATACCAGTAACTTGTACAAATCCAAAACTATCATACCTGGGTGTGGCTCGAGTTGCGAAACGTATAATGGGAGGGGTCTCACTTGAGGATTTCCCCCATTTTTCAATAGCGAGATTCTGCACTCCACTAATGAATCATGTAAGTTACTAACAATTAATAATATATTATGTTGATTAATTTTCATATCAGTATCCAAAAAACAGACAATCACATCTGCATCGTCGAAAAAACAAACAAGGTATGCGGTAAGCCAGGCTGTCAAAAAGGGTAGAGGCCGAACTAAAGTGCGTTCACAATGAGTTGGCAAACTACATGATATTATCAGTTAGTTTAGTGCCAATTCAACGTGAATGTACTTTAATTATTTCTGGTGTAGTATACCCACTCACTAAGGATCTGGTTATAAGGCACTAATTGTAGCAAAAACCATGACGATCAAATTCTTTTTTTGAGTATTTTATTGAAGCTAACAGTTGTTTATTGAAGAGTATATATGATTTTACTATAAAGTGTTTACAAGTTGGATCTATAGCGCAGACTATAATTATATATTGCATAACTTTAGATGATCATGGACAAATTGCAGGACAACATTACAATGATCAGTATGGTATGTTATAGTCATAAAAATGACAATCTATTTATATATTTTCTCTCTCAGCATCTCGCAAACCAGCTAAAGTGAGTTGTTATTATACAGTATACAGTATACATTATCATTATATAAAATATAATGTAATATAATATGATATATACAAGACAGCTAGAGAATTTTAAAAAGTGAATATTGGAGAACAGTGAGAGTTATTCGGAGATGAGCATTAAGTTCATCGAGAATTACAGCAAAATAGCAGCTAACCATCATAACCTGCAAGATAAAATCAAATAATATTGATATATATATATTGGGGCATGAAATGTTCAAAAGTCATTAATATTTATAACCAATTACTATTACAACCATTATTCAAAAATTAAGTTTAAAAAGTAAGTAACTGGTTAATAACTAGATGTGCCCAATGTCTATCTTCTATACAATTAGATATATTCACACATAGGTAGCGGACAAGTTACTCTGGTATCTCAAGTTCATAGAGAGATATAAGTGGATGATCTTTATTGTTCTGACAGCAGTTGTTTGTACACATACATTACACAAATGGTCTGATTACTCAGAAATGTATAAATCAGAAATTAAAAGTTTAAAGAAGCAAATAGAAGGCTTGAAAGATGACAAAGAACAATGTAGGCGTAATCTTGATTCACGGATGGTTAAATTGAAGGATGAATTAAACAGAAAAGAAGAACGCAACAAGGAACTGACAGTCACAATTAGTCAACTCTCTTATAATGCACAGATAATGTGTGATGACTGTAAGGCTGAATTGAACCACTGTCATCAGCTATATCAAACAGAAAAAGAAGACAAGGAAAATAAGAATGATCAGCTACATTCTAAAATACTGGAAGTGACCAGGTGTGAGAACCAACTACACATATGTAGAGTATACCAACTTCAACAATGCCAGGACATGGTGAAACAAATGGTACTTGATGTTAGTAATGATAAGGAACTTTTAATTGAGCTTATAAGATGTCAGACAAAGGCTAGCCATGTAACAAGTGATCTTGGTGTCTGTAAAGATGCTTACAAAGAATGCAATGACCAACTGGACAATTACAAACATGAAAGGTGTATGGGTTTTCGATATTAACGTAACTGGACACATAATTACTAGTTGTATAATAGTTTTTCATTTGTTGTAGTAGTATGGTTGTATTTTAGTTAAAGTACATATAACTTATGGTGACAACTAGACAGATAAAATAGTTCTGTATTTGTAGATATACTTTTAATTACTGTAAATTTTAAGAATAAAAATTAACTTAAATTTTAACTGAATTGCATTTGGGATGTATCCACTGAATTTATATATATACTCTGTTACTTTAGTTGATTTATTTTGTGGTGTTACTATAGGCTGGCCTGGCGAGACTAGTGGGGGAGGCTAATCCGGGGATTTCCAGAGATCGTTGCCTACAGTTTGGGATATATTCATTTTATGTCATGAGTGGTAGCACCGTAGCAGTGCTGTAGAAGAAGAGAATGGCAAGAACAATAGTAGTGATTCTGAAGAAGAAGAGGTTGTTTAAAAAAATATATATATCATGTAGATTGTTTTCTATAATTATATTATATATATGTGACCGAGAATGAGAAAATATATTATATATATGTATATGTTATAGCACGAGTAGGCGTGTTATAACGAATTTATTTCCGGTTGAAGCCATACTTCTCAGTTCTGACCACGAGACAGAAAGGTCAAGTCATTGGGGCAATCTTCAAGATACAATGAAACGAGGTTGCTTGTTAGAGGGTAAAGAAAACACTGATCCCAAGAAGCGTAGATTGTCACTGTCGTTGAAAAAGAAAAGTCGATTTGCGGCTACAACAGAAGATAACCTCCTTGCCATGGCAAAGCCACAACTTCCTAAGAATACTGTTAGCAGTTGTAAGTGGGCAATGTGTAATTTTCGTGAATGGTTTGCAGACTACAACAGGAGAAACCCAGATAATTTATGTCCTGACGTTTTACTAACTGCTTCATGCTCTAAAGTGATATTGAGTAAGTGGTTATGTGTGTTCGTTAACGAGACACGAAGTAAGAGTGGTGATGCTTATTCTCCTAAATCTATATATGCTTTGCTTACCGGTATACTACGACATATGAGATTGGAAAATTCTGACTATCCTAATTTTCTGGATAAGGATGATCCTGCCTTTTCAACATTTTTGATCACTCTAGACAATCTTTTCAAAGCACTCCGTGCTGATGGTATTGGTACAAAATCATTGCATACTGAGGGAATTTCAAACGAGGAAGAGAATCGGTTGTGGACATCATGTGTTATGAACACTAATACTCCAAAAGGCCTACTCCGAGCTGTTTTTTTTTTACAACGGGAAATGTTCCTGTTTAAGGGGTGGACAAGAACATCGTGATTTTGGTATTTCACAACTACATCGATTGTACAACTCAGACAGGTATATATAAGGAAAATGCATCCAAGAATAGACAAGGTGGTATTGCACAAATGAGATTGGAACACAAATCAGTTACAATTGTTGCTAATCCTGTTGTTGGTGAGCGGTGTCATGTATTTCTTTTAGATACCTATATTAGTAAAATGCCACCAGCTGCTGTAGAAAAAGACATCTTTTATTGCAAGCCCTTATCAAATGTTCCCACAGATCCAAAACAAATCCATGGTATTTACCTGTTCTAGTTGGAAGAAATTTACTTGGAAAAATGGTACAAGATATGTGTTCTGATGCTGGTATAGAGGGGAAAAAGACCAATCATAGTTTACGAGTTAGTGGAGCTAGTACTTTATTTGAAGCAGGTGTTCCTGAAAGAGTGATTCAACAACGAACTGGTCATCGTTCATTGCTGTCTTTGCGAATGTACGACCGAGTTTCAGAAGGCCAAGAGAAGGCTGTGTCGAGGATTCTCACTGGAGAAAATAACAACTACAATGAATCACTAATGCAGTCAATGACATCATCATCTACATTACCCTCAAAAGTTAGCTGCAATGAATCACTAATTCAGTCAATCACATCATTATCTTCCTTGCCCTAAAAAGTTAGCTGTAATGAATCATCCTCTATGTTACAATCCTCAATACCATCGTCAAAATCTTCTGGGATTCATTGCAATAATTGTACTGTTAATGTGTATGCTTCACCACAGATATCACCTGTTAATTTACCTTCAATGACATCTTGTTATCCTTCTCCATTTTCTTATTATAATCAGCCTTATTTCCCATCACCTTTTCCATCGTTGCCTTATTCCACCAATGCAGAAGAGCAATGAATCAAATTTCTTGATCCACTACTTATGAAAAGGACAAATCATCTGAATTTACTTGTGTAGGCCTTTTTTTTTGTGTTGGATTATTATTAATGCGTGAATTATAATTTCTTGATCCACTACTTATGAATCATCTGAATTTACTTTGATTTTTGTGTAGGCCTGCCTTTTTTTTGTTTTGGAATATTAATGTGTGAATTATAAATTGGCATGGGCTGTTTGAAGCCATCTGGAGGTGTTGTTTACACACTTTCACCACACCTGGGTTTATATCAGACATCAAAGCAATATATATGCCACTGAGACCCTGCTAATGTCTTTGAAGTATGGCTTCAATAGGATATATATATAATTATATATATATATATATAATATTCATTATATAGCTTTAATATAATTGTTTATTTTTGTAGTTGCGAGATGTTCAAAACATTCTTGGAAATGTACAAAACATGTACAGGTAATTCCGGAAAGAGATATTGGAGTTCGACACAAAAGAACAACAAAAGAATGGTTGGAACGAATGTAAACTTGAAAAGTGCAAAGTTGAAGGTGAACTAGAAGCCTCAAAAAATACTGCACTGTTTATAGAATATGATACACGGAAGAATTGTACCAATACAGTGCAAGAGTATAAAGACGCATTGATCAGCACCAAAAAAGAACTACAAGAGTGTCAGGAAAAGGTTAAAAAATGTTCCACGTGGTCAATATTATAAAATGATAACTTTTTGACATAACGTCTTATTTCTTAAAAAATTAAATTACAATAAACATACCTAAGTGTAGCAAGTGTGGTACTGCAAGTGCATGCATGATTCAGAATAGATGGTCAAGAAGTTGCTCCTGTTATTGATGAACAAAATTAAAGTTATATGTAATTATTATTCATAATTATTGTCATAAAAGAAGAATGTGAATATTGGAGTACAGCAGGAGTTAATTGGACATGGAGAGCAGGTTCGATACAGACGTCAACAACAACAAAATATTGGGTATCAACCACAGAGACAACAGGAAAATATTGTACGTCCGGTTGTACCTCCAGCTCATGATTGTCCCAGATCTAGTAGCATATCACTGTTCATAGCAATTGCAATTATTGTAGCTTTGGTGTGCTTTTGTGCTCCTCACTTGGAATTCGTGTACTTGTTTGTCTTCCATTTCTACAATCCAACCCAGCTAGCCACCTGAAAAAAAATTATTTTTTAATAATAATTTTAATAATTTTTTTTGCAGTAGCTAGTCCAGCCCTGCAGTGGTTGTAGAAACGAGGACAACCTCGTCCAGTTCCAGTCTTCATATGCATGATCCAGTGCTGCAGTTCCAGTCTACCATCCCAGTCTCCAATTCCAGTCTACCTTCATCCAGTACTCCAGTCCAGAAGACTTTAATTTCTCTGTAGTTTATTTCTGTTTTGTATTTTGTACAATTTTTTTCTTTCAAATTTGAGTAATAATTATAATGATTTTTTTTACACTACTAATGTAATATTGTAATATTTCATATTTTATTTATTATACACTATTTGTCTTAATTTATTATACAATATACACTACTATTGTCACAGTGACTTCTTGTGTTTCAGACTTTACACAATATTGTTACAATTGTTTTGAAAAATAAATAGTAGTAGTGACTTTTGTATGGCTTAAAAAGATGTTTTCTTTAAAGAAAAAGTTTAAAACTTCAATGAAAACTGTCTTCTTGAAATCATTGCAATAAAAAAAGTTTAAAAAAAAGATGCTTAATTTTGACACTTCCCCTGCCATATGAAAAGAGTTTTGTAGTATACATGCAGATGAAACACAATTCTCCAAATATTATTTAATGAAGCCATCCGGCTTTTAATTTGCTTGTTGTTGCCCAACCTATTTCAAGCTGGAGGCCGGAGAGGATTTGCAGGTTTAGGAAAATATTCTTAGATGTAGCTATAGGGGGGAGCCTTCCCCAAAAAACTTCAGATAATTATAGTACTACTCCCAAATACTCAAATAGCGTCTACAGCGGTTTGCAGCACAGTTGTCATGATTGTGAGGAAAAAATGGGTGTGGCCAAAAGTCTAAATGGCTGAATCAAAAATCTCTAGGGATTCTGATCTGCTTACAGATTTGCAAACTATTCATGATTTGTGTGTTAGTGATGCTATTGAAGGGACAGTGTTCAGCAAATCATGGGTATTATCTTTACTTGTAAAAGTAATAAATGTCTTAGAAAAGAAAGGTGAACCGCACAAAGTGAATGAAATTGATGTTAAGGAAGTGGTCAAACCACATCAGAGAACCTCATCAGTGCATCAAGATACTGATGTGATTACTGTTTCATCTTCAAGTACAAAGAATGGATCCGGAGATGCTACTGACAAAAATGATGAGAGTGGAGAAGATAAAGCATTTGACGAAGGGCTCGAAAATGAACTATGTAGATTATGGGATGCCTCCGTGAACACTGTCTGTAGATCTATCTTATAATTTTATAAAGTATTGTTTTGTACTATATTGTTACATATAGGAAGTATCATTGTTTCTACATGAACACAACACTGTGGAGTTGCTGATTGGAGTTATCACAAGATGTGTGTATCCAAGACTTACTGTGAGATGGAGTTGAAATATAAATAACCATTGCTAATTACAATAGAAACAAGAATATATATATATATATATATATATATATATAGTTCGAACCCGTGGGAAAGCAATTATAGAGATGGCCCTACGGGCCATAAAAAAAATCGAAACTGAAGTTATTATCAGCTAAAATTTGAATAATTGTATAGGCTGTTTTAAACATCCTGATTGAATTTCCAACATCAAGTTTGCATGTTTTTGTCATAATGATTAGTATTGTTGTTTATAACGCAGGAGATTTGCGTTGGAATTCTTGGAAACATGGTTTGCTCTCAGAGGATCTGTCAGGAAGCTTTCAGAAGTACTTCCTGTTTGTAAGTGTGATAATTATATTCATAATATATCTGATTGTAACCCACAAGAGAACTGAAGCAAATACATTTCTTACTATAAAAGCAAGACGACTAAGTAAGGGTAGGTCAATGAAGAACGCTATAGCCGAAGAAGCCTGACACAAGCTGAACTCATCCGCATGGGTGATAGCAGGCTATACGAGACCAGTCTTTTTTTTTTTTTTTTTGTCTTCTAGATCTGTTATAATTGATCTTCTTGGTAATTCTGATCCATGTATACTGATTGAAGCTGTTAGGTAAGATTGCAACAAGTGAGGAATATGTATAATACATAATAGATCTACCATATAGCCAGTATTTTCACTATAATTTGCAGTTAGATGCAAACTGCTAACCATTCAAAATTTCACTTTTTAAATAATATTTATGTGTGCATATTCAGTGTTAATGGGACTTCAAGAGAGGCGCTTTACTGCCATATATATATATATATATATATATATATAGACATACCTCTTTATGGCAAAGGGACTAGCCCACTGGACTATTGCTAGGATAGTAGACACAATCAAGAAAATAGTTATAACTAGACAAATGATAAGGGACAAGCCTGAGTAAGCAAGAATTTGAAATTAGTTTTCTATATACCAGAATACAGTAACTGTCCATCAAAGTAGCATTCAGTAAGTGAGCAAGCAAGCAAGAGCAGAGAGCATTCAATTAGACAATAATTATCATGAAGTTGAATCACTATGAATACACTTACTTAAAAGTATTTTTCATTATTCTTATCTCATTGAAGGTTAATAGTCACATGCTTGTCACATGACCAAGAGCGTCTAGTCTGGTTAGATATATTTCATTCTTCTACATCAGTATTGAATGATTTGGTTTTCATTCTACAAAGTTCAACAAATGGTTGGTTACTAAAAAACTTACGTATATATATAAAGACTATTATACATGACTGTTCAAAAAACATGCAGAAATTCCCCAATTGCTTATAATATACTAATATGGATGCATTATATATTATTTATTTATTTGTAGAAGAGCTCCTTAGGCAATTGTCAACTCTTCTGGATCAACTGCTTGACTCAGATGAAAATCTATTAAAGGAATGGGCCAATCCTGAACTCCTGCTTGTGATATGTGAAGCTAGCAAACAGTGCAGGTATATATAATATAACAGGCCATTGGCCATGAACTCTGAATTTGATTGACAGACAGTTTTTTTTTAAATATAGAGCTTCTGCATTTGATGTGTCATGCATGTTGATGCTGAGTTTTCAGTTGTTTTCAACTATTGAAGAAGGCATAGCAGCAATTGGTAAGCTTCATTCTTGTAAACAAGACCTGTCGTGCGACATTTAGCCTCCTGGCTTAGGCTGACTGAAACAGGAGAATGCATTTTGCTAAATATATATATGTTTTATAGTTCAATGTGAGGAAGAGCTGAGCATTGAGTTAGTTTGTTTTCTGGAAACTGCATCACTTCATGAAGAATGGACAGATGGTTCTCGCAGAGGTTTAATGGCTGTTTTATCAATTTGTCGATACATTCTTGAACATTCTGAAACTAGCAACTTGAAGACAACTGTATCTGCAGGTATGAAAATCTAATGTTTTGAAGTGTTTATAATGAACAAGATTATTATATATAGCTGGTTCTATTGTGAGTTATTTACAAAGACTTGCAGATTCTACTGATCAAAGCAATGATGAGATGTCCAGTCCAATGGAATCAAAATGGCAGACTGAAGAAACAAGCTCTTTAGAACTCAATGTTGTAGAATCTAGCATCAAAAAATTAGCTGTATATATACTAAAACATTTATGATAAAATTATTACCAGTAAATTTGATTTTATTTTAATTATTTTAATATAATATAATATTCTAATTAAGACGTTACATAGTAAATACTTCACAATACCCTGTAATAGCAAAGGCTCATATAATTAGTTGTACAGACTTTTGGAAAATTTAGGAGGGTGGTCTTTCTCCTCAAGTGGAGCATCAGGTCCAAAATTAATTCTAACCACTACAATACGACAGCTAAAAGAATACTGAGCATGTCCAATGATACAACCTTCTGTTGCAGTATCTGAAGAGGCTCCAATAGATCGCTCAACATCTTGAGACCTTCTATAACTAGAGAGTGTATGCAGTAGCCCATTCGCTTCTTTATCAATATTTGACAAGATAAGAACATCCACAGTGACATAAACGGGCCAATCAAGATTATTCTCATCTTCATATTGTGGAAGGATATTAAGAGAGAGAATAATAGGCCCCTTGTCAGTTGTGCTACCGGATTTGAATATACTGTATGTTAACTGATGAATTATTGAACTGAACTTTTGCATATTGGCTGTTAGCTGCAACAAATAGCCTCTGTGGTGACTGTAAAATGGTGGACTAACCCATGACGAGTCTTCTATGGAAACACAAATTGAAAATGTGAAGCAGCGTCTAATTAGTTCTCCTTCAATGGCCTTCAAACTTTGCACTAGCTCTGTATGATGTACAGTTGTGGCTTCCTTTAGTGATTCACGAAGTACTTTTACATCTTCATATTGTTTACCGTTCTGTTCTTTCAAGGCTACTACCTCTTCTTTTAAAATGGTAATTTCGTTTTCTTGTTTGGAACATTTAACTTCCAAAACTTCCATTCTTGACTCCAGTTTACGGGTGAGACTCAACAACTTAGCCTCAGTGGGACGTCGAGAGCATTCATCCATCTCATGGCTCTCAAGACACTGTCGCTGGAAATGTTCACCACAACCCAACTTACATTCAATTTCTTCATAAGGACAGCGATCACCATGATGCTTTTGTAACTGACGAAGCTCTCCTTCCCAATTACATCCCTTCTTTCTTTCATAACATTTCACTTTCAGATCTAGAATTCTTCTATGCAACTGTTTTTCAGCCATATATCGAAAGGACTCATCTTTGCAATGTGGACAAGGTTTTCCCGCCTGGATAACACGGTCAATACAGTGCTTGCAAAATTTGACACCACAACAACTGACCATCTGTGGTTCTCTGAGCACCAACAAACATACTAGACACTCATAGTCTTCTGGAGGAACCTCGAGAAATTCTACATCATAACCACCAGAATCAGCCATTTTGTTAAGAGGTCGATGTCGTACGAATCCCTCCCACCCAAACGGCAATTAATACTCCAACATCACATTTAGTCTGGCGTTGCCGCCCCTTCGCATAGGGGCGCGCGGGCGGCAACGCCAGACTAGACTACATCACTTTAGTGATTTTTAATTAAGGTGGTACTAGGGAGTGGGCGGATGCGACTCCAATCAGTTTCAAAAATCAAAATTTTTAAATAATAGTATATTAGTATTACCAACCTTCATATCTTCTGATGAGTTTTATATTGTCCTGAAAGCGAGGAAATGTAGCTAAAATTTCCATTTTTCCAATCGTAATAAGTACAAAACCACGAAAGCCATGAGAAAACAAATGAAGCCGTTTTCATTTCCTTAGTTACAAGGGCTGAAGAAACATGAATTCTATAGCTTCTATCAAACTCCCTGGTGGGTGTGGCTTCCAAAGGATACATGTCATGAATGGCAGCTTGCGCAAGATCTGATTGGAATTTCATCTAGACCGCGTCTCCCAATGGCCTTAACAGGCATCGCCGCGGGATTGGAAACGGAGACTGATCTCGACGACCAAACTCAAGATAACTGTACTATTGAAGTTCAGTTGGAAGCTAAACTAGCACTGTTACAGGAGAAATATGAAAACGTTATAAAGAAGCAAGACGAAAAATTGGCTACACTTGAGGCAGCATGTGAAAAACAGAAGGAGGTGATCGCCAAACATGAAGAAGATATCCAGCAACTTCATGCTGCTCTGAAAAATTTTCATGCTAATCGAATCTTACCTCGATTCTCAGTCTGTACTAATGCTCTTCATGAGTTTTGGTACAGTCCCCCGTTTTATAGTCATCCATCAGGATACAAGCTTCGTCTTCAGTTAAGGTGTACTACCCCTGTACTTAGTACTCCATATGACATAACCTGTCAACTACAGATTATCCCAGGTGAGCATGATGACAGCCTCCAATGGCCTATTTACGTAACTGTTATAATCGAAGTAACATGTCATCAGAAGATCGGGGAGAAGAAAGAAATTACATTAGAGATTACACAAGCTGAGAAACCAAAAGAAGGAACCACCCCATCTGAAAGCAAAAAGGAGATGTTAATGAAGCATATCTATCACAAACGTCCATTAGCAAAAGCGATTGCAACAGATTTAGTTGGCTACTCAGCTGATATAGCAGTGGTTGAAGTGAATACCAAAGTACTAGTGAATCACAGTACAAGCTCCAGTACATAAATACACATACATTTAAAAGATTGAATTTATAATTAGCTCAGTTTCAACTCAACCTATTTTATAATAATATTATGTATTATGTTTGAACCACTTTATTATGATCCTCCAATTTGGAAATTATTTTGTAGAATTGTGTCTTCCAATTATTAAACACTGTGAATTATAATTATAATTATTATAAGTAATTATGTGAGTATCGAAATTGCAGAAAAAAACTGTTAAATTACGATGTCTTCCTATATAGCTACAAATCAGAAAAAAAGCATTTTCTGTATCATTTACAATTACACATAATTGTTTTTTTTTGTGCTGATGGTTTGTACTGAAGACTGTATAGCATGTGTTTGTTTATGACTTTGTTTCTAGCTAATAGTAAACAATTACACATAATTGTTTTTTTTTTTTGGTTTGTACTGAAGACTGCTAATAGTAAACGTAAAAATGGAGGGGCTAAAGAATGTCACAAGCCATTAGGTACAGACTGTTTCATGGGTGTGGTCAGATGAATATCTCAGGAGGTGAGCCCACAATGACAGTAGCATGGGTAGGAAATAAAAGTAGAGTTGCGACCACAGATGGTTGAGGAGGAGGAGGATTAGTAAATAAACATTTTTCAGATTTAAACCCTAACGATACATGTGTAAGAGACCCTATGATTCATCAACCACACCCATGTTACGCCCATGCATGATAACATACTGTACCTAATGGCTAGTAAGAATGTCTGTTGGGGTACATGCAAGAACTGTGGGCATGCTTCCATGTCTTGTGCTTAGGGGGAAATTTCTATGAGATTGCAACCTGAGAGCTAAAATATAGTAATATTATTATTATGTAGTACACTATACTTGTTTAGCTACTATATTTTGAAGTCTTCCTTCCTGATATATTGGAGACAAAGGAAGTGACATTTAATTAACATTTTTGGTCACAAGTGAAGATGTGTGAAATCAATGGAGGCTACTCTTCTGCTTTTGTTGAGGATCTTCCAAAACAGTGTGAATGTCCAATCTGTTTACTGGCGATGAGAGAGCCTCATATAGTTAGCTGTTGTGGCAAAAAGTACTGTAAAAAGTGTATTGAACATGTAAAACAGGAAGGTAAAAATTGCCCAGTATGCAACCAGACCTTCACTACCATGATTGAGAGAGAGCTTGAACGTCAAATTCTTTGCCTTAAAGTTTACTGTGAGAATAATGAAGATGGATGTGAGTGGATAGGAGATTTGAAACATTTAGACAATCATCTGGATAAAGATTGTCCCCATGTCACTGTCCAGTGTTCTTTAGATTGTGGATTAGAAATGAAGAGAGCTGATTTGATCACACACATCCAAGACATATGTAGAAAGAGATCGGTTCAAGATCAGTTATACAGTATTACAAGTCGTTTGGAAGCTAGACTAGTAGTGTTGGAAGACACATGTAGCAGACAACATGAAGATATTGAAAAACAAAGAGATGTAATTACACAGCAAGAAGAACAACTAACTAAACAACAAGAAGGGATGGAAAAAATGGTAAAGATTATTGAAGAACAGAGGGATAGTATCTTGTCATTACAAGAAATATGTCGAAAACAAGAAAACGAAATTTCAAAAAATGCACAAGAATTCCAAGAGGCATTGAAACTTTATGAGGAAAATCTTCGAAATATTCATAGCAACAAAATTGTACCTCAGTTTCCAGTTTGTCTAAATGCCTTACACGAATATTGGTACAGTCCACCATTTTATAGCCATCCAGGTGGCTATAAACTTTGTTTAAGAGTGAAAACATCGACCCCTCATTTTACAAACCATTATAATGTTTCCTGCGAAGTGCACCTGCTGTTAGGAGAATGCGATGAGAATCTTCAATGGCCTGTTGACATTAACATAATGATCGAAGTATTTTGTCACCAAGTACCAGGAACTATCACCAGTTTATACGAGATTATCAAAGCTGAGAAACCACAAGCGAATAGAGATGCAGCAAAAAGCAAAAGACAAAATGTGATGGAACATATTAAACAAACACGATCAGTTGTCAGGCTTGATCGTCCACATTATATGCTATATTCGGCAGTTATTGCAGTTTTAGGAGTAGACATTAAAACTTATCCCACAAAGAAATAATCAATTTATAATTATTCATATACACTGTAGTTTTCCGAAGACCAGAATAGATCCAGAAAACATTTATAATGAATACATACAAAATAATATTTGCACATACATACATGTATATATAATTATTATACATATGTAATTATATACCTTAATGAAATTTGAACTGACAGTCAATACATTCTATATTTGGAGTGAATCCATATAGCTTCTACTTTCATATTTGTTTTGTTATCACTTAATTAAAATATTCTTGTATGCATGTCTACATAATTATATAGTCTGTATGTATTGTGTATTATTCCATTTTGCAAAAATATTAATACATTTTATTAAATATTTGTTATAATTAATAATTATACTACAAACCATATATGGACATGATTTCACAT
The DNA here is from genome assembly GCA_947044365.1 of Petrosia ficiformis. NCBI lineage: Eukaryota > Metazoa > Porifera > Demospongiae > Haplosclerida > Petrosiidae > Petrosia > Petrosia ficiformis. Next base: position 4,701,974 of record OX345648.1, read on the forward strand.
TTCGAAACATACTAATCTAGTTTGTAGTAAATTCTTTTAGGCCCTTATTACTGTCATGATGTATATGTATGGCTTTTGTGTTGTTTATAATTCCACAAAGCCTCACACACAGGTGGTTTATCAGTATGAGGGTATATATATAGTAATATGTCTTATCATACTTCCGTAAAGCCTCATACACAGATGGTTTATATACAGTATGAGGGTATATATATTATGGTAATATGTCTTGTCATCCTTTCATAAAGCCTCATACACAGGTGGTTTATATACAGTACTAGTATAAGGGTATATATATGGTAATATGTCTTGTCATACTTTACACAGGTGGTTTATATACAGGATGAGGGTATATATATATATGGTAATATGTCTTGTCATACTTCCATAAAGCCTCATACACAGATGGTTTATATACAGTATGAGGGTATATATATGGTAATATGCTTGTCATACTTCCGTAAAGCCTCATACACAGGTGGTTTATATACAGTATGGAGGTACATATATGGTAATATGTCTTGTCTTACTTTCGCTCATAAAGCCTCATACATAGATGATCTATATACAGTATGTTATTATAAACATAGTTTTGAGGTAAGATAACATAAAGGTCATTCTTGACATCACAAATGTTTATAATTTTGAAAGGACCAATAATATTTTACCTGCACCATTTTAAAAATTACATTTATCCTTCCAATTCTTGTTTGTGTATGTCAAATTTCAATCCATTGCTTCATTATTGAGTTACAGTATAATCATGTATTAACCTTATGACATTAAACTATACACTATATTACATATAAGTTATTGAGTTACAGTATAATCATGTATTAACCTTATTATATACTTTATATTACATTTAAAGTCATCACATAATCATTGTGAATGTGAACAGACTTTAGCCACTAGCATTAAGGGTGAGGTGCAGTTTGTAGTAGATACAGCAATTGCCTACTAATTTTAGCATTAAGAACATGTATGGGTTTTATAGTACATTTAATTAGTATACTGATTACCATGGTTACCTATATCAGTTTCATATTCAGTTAAGTAATAGTGGTACTATATATTGTATCTGTTTAGTGGCAACTTGAGAAGATGTTAGCAACTACATATAATATCCAAGATTAGGAATTCTTTGTTGGTAATTTAACAAGATTATAGTGGAACCTCTTTATAAATGACACCTTGAGATTGGTGGAAGTGTCCTTCGTATGAAGGTGTCCTTTATTTAGAGGTCATTTAATACACAAATGTGGACAAAGACAGGTGTCCTTAATAATACAGTGGAACATCTTTATAAAGACACTTTGGGACTATTGGAAGTGTCCTTAGTATGGTGGTGTCCTGACATTAAACTATACTTTATATTACATATAATCATTGTGAATGTGAACAGACTTTAGCCACTAGCATTAAGGGTGAGGTGCAGTTTGTAGTAGATACAGCAATTGCCTACTAATTTTAGCATTAAGAACATGTATGGGTTTTATAGTACATTTAATTAGTATACTGATTACCATGGTTACCTATATCAGTTTCATATTCAGTTAAGTAATAGTGGTACTATATATTGTATCTGTTTAGTGGCAACTTGAGAAGATGTTAGCAACTACATATAATATTCAAGACTCTTTATAAATGACATCTTGGGACTAGAGGAAGTGCCCTTAGTATGGAGGTGTCCTTTATTTAGACCTCATTTAATACACAAATGAATTGTTTTGAGACTAAGACATGTCTCCTTAGTATGAAAGTGTCCTTAATTTGGAATGTCCTCATCAGATGGTCTAGATATAATTATAATATAAAATTGAGGTGATACATGTAGTATAAGCATAGACACACATATACAATTTTAATTGTATATCTGATTAGTTACAGAGATCATGTGATTTCATGTTAAAACTCCCTTCCTGTACAGGTATTGATAAACAAAAGTTTATTTCCTTTCCTTTTTGAAATGAAATTCATGGTGATGAATTATGAATTATGAATTATTCATTTATAAGCATATCAAGTTTAACTTTAAGGATGTTTTCAGACAAAGAAGGAGGTGGAGGTCACCAAACTGCTTTTGTGGAGGATCTTCCAAAACAATATGAATGTCCAATATGTTTAATGGCAATGAGAGAGCCTCATATAGTTAACTGCTGTGGACAAAAGTACTGTAAAACGTGTATTGAACAAGTAGGGAAAGATGATAAACCCTGTCCAGTATGTAGCCAGACCTTCACAACAATGATCGAGAGAGCACTTGAACGCGAAATCCTTGGTCTTAATGTTTATTGTGAGAAAAGGGAAGAAGGGTGTAAGTGGATAGGAGAATTAAAACAATTAAAGAATCATCTGGATAAAGATTGCCCCCATGTCACTGTTGAGTGTCCCTTGGGTTGTGGATTAGAAATCAAGAGAGAAGCCTTAGATACGCATAGGCATGACGTATGTAGAAAGAGATCGGTTCAAGATCAGTTATACAGTATTACAAGTTGTTTGGAAGCTAGACTAGTAGTGTTGGAAGACACATGTAGCAGACAACATGAAGATATTGAAAAACAAAGAGATGTAATTACACAGCAAGAAGAACAACTAACTAAACAACAACAAGGGATGGAAAAAATGGTAAAGATTATTGAAGAACAGAGGGATAGTATCTTGTCATTACAAGAAATATGTCGAAAACAAGAAAACGAAATTTCAAAAAATGCACAAGAATTCCAGGAGGCATTGAAACATCAGGAGGAAAACCTTCGAAATATTCACAGCAATAAAATTTTACCTCGATTTGCAGTTTGTCTAAATGCCTTACACGAATATTGGTACAGCCCACCATTTTATAGCCATCCGTGTGGTTACAAGCTTTGTTTTAGAGTGAAAACATCGACCCCTCATTTTACAAACCATTATAATGTATCCTGTGAGGCATTTCTGGTGCCAGGTGAATGCGATGAGGATCTTCATTGGCCTGTTGATATTAACATAATGGTTGAAGTATTTTGTCACCAAACACACGGAACTATCACCGGTATATACGAGATTATCAATGCTGAGAAACCACAAGCGAATAGAGATGCAGCGAAAAGCAAAAAACAAGAATTGATGCAAAATATTAAACATTCACGACCAATTGTTAAATTAGATCGTGCACATTATATCCTTTATTCGGCTGATATTGCAGTGATGGGAGTGGACATTCAAACACACTCTAAGCAGTAATAAAATTACATGCATGTACTTAAAATGATCACTTATAGATGTAACAAGATGGTAGAAGTAACCGCACTCTTTAACAGAAATACATGTAACAGATAATAATAATCATACTTACATATAGACACACATAATTATATAGCTCTCCACTTTTTAATTTTTTTGTATACATGTAAGTGTTTCAATACATTTCTGAAGAAATATTGTCTTTATGACACCCTAAACGATGAAAACAAGATTATGACATAACCATGGAGATACATACTACTGATTACCATGGTTACAATTGAAAAATAGCTCTTCATGAACTATATACTTAGTGATGCACTGATAAACAGATTATTAATTGGTATTGGTCATTGTCGGCCATTGCTATTGGACAAACATCGGTAAGTTAGTAAAGTCGCATAACTGATATTTCATAATGTCATTTCACAACATTACTAAAAGATTTTTATGGCCTACAGGATATTGCGTTTCCACAGGTTTGAAAAATATATATATATTTGCATTGCATACATAGTTAAGGAAGTTGTGTCATTATGGGGATTTGGTCAATTAATGGGCGTGGTGTGTAAATGAATGAGTAGTCAAACTAGAATAGCCTAGAAAGAAAACAGCTTGTAGTAATTGCAAACCTTTAAAAAGAAAGAAGAATGGAAAAACAAAAATAAATACGTATAATAAGTTGTTAGATTTCAAACATGAGAAAGACGTCAGCAATGATTATTCATTATCACAATCATAGAAGAGCTTTCTCCATATACCTTGTGATACCATAGAATCAAATAGATGTGATATTGGTGTGGTATCAGTTATCAGCAGTTAATACTCATAAATGTCCATATCAGTGCACCACTAGTAATCAAATTATCGTAGAGAGACAACGGAGTTCAAGTATATTGAGACCACACCTGTTTATGCCTGTATTGTCTGTTGTAAGTATTTTCCCAATGACCTGCTTCAGTCTCTTTGTGAAATATAACTGTTCCCCTGGGTAGTCTGTTAATAATAAAGGTAGTTTCCATTGAGAAATCTCAATTGTATTGTCAATATATCACACACATTGCAATATTAATCCATTGCAATAATCATATCACATGATTTTGGTCTGCCAATATTATCACAATGGCAAAATATCGTCTACTGCAATTATATATGCAGTTGAAAAACACTATAACACTTAAATGTTGATCTCAAAACAAGGATCAGAAGTCAGTGCCATCTTTTAAAAAAATGAATCTGTTTTTGCTATCATATACAGTATCAATGAGTGGTTACAATATTGCAATAATCGCAAGTCACCTTTAGACAATAATCACAAAACGTATGCAGTAGTCCATTCGCTTCTTTATCAATATTTGACAAGATAAGAACATCCACAGTGACACAAACAGGCCAATCAAGATTATTCTCATCTTCATATTGTGGAAGGATATTAGAATAATAGGCCCCTTGTCAGTTGTGCGACCGGATTGAAATATACTGTATGTTAACTGATGAATTATTGAACTGAATTTTTGCATATTGGCTGTTAGCTGCAACAAATAGCCTCTGTGGTGACTGTAAAATGGTGGACTAACCCATGACGAGTCTTCTATGGAGACACAAAGAGAAAATGTGAAGCAGCGTCTAATTAATTCTCCTTCAATGGCCTTCAAACTTTGCACTAGCTCTGTATGATGTACAGTTGTGGCTTCCTTTAGTGATTCATCTTCATAAAGTTTACCATTCTGTTCTTTCAAGGCTACTACCTCTTCTTTTAAAACGGCAATTTCATTTTCTTGTTTGGAACATTTAACTTCCAAAACTTACATTCTTGACTCCAGTTTACGGGTAAGACTCAACAACTTAGCCTCAGTGGGATGTTGAGAGCATTCATCTATCTCATGGCTCTCAAGACACTGTCGCTGGAAATGCTCACCACAACCCAACTTACATTCAATTTCTTCATAAGGACAGCGATCACCATGATGCTTTTGTAACTGACGAAGCTCTCCTTCCCAATTACATCCTTTCTTTCTTTCATAACATTTCACTTTCAGATCTAGAATTCTTCTATGCAACTGTTTTTCAGCCATATATCGAAAGGACTCATCTTTGCAATGTGGACAAGGTTTTCCCGCCTGGATAACACGGTCAATACAGCGCTTGCAAAATTTTACACCACAACAACTGACCATCTGTGGTTCTCTGAGCACCAACAAACATACTAGACACTCATAGTCTTCTGGAGGAACCTCGAGAAATTCTACATCATAACCACCAGATTCAGCCATTTTGTTAAGCCCAGTAAAGCCCTTCCCACCCAATTTCCCAAACGGCATACTGTACTCCTGACCTGTGCATCACTGGTGATTTTCAGGTTGCGTCTCCTCCTAATGGCCTTGACAGGCTTCGCCGCGGTATTGGAAACGGAGACTGATCTTGACAAGCAAACTCAAGATAACTGTACTATTGAAGCTCAGTTGGAAGCTAGACTAGCACTGTTACAGGAGAAATATGAAAAAGTTATAAAGAAGCAAGACGAAAAATTGGCTACACTTGAGGCAGCATGTGAAAAACAGAAGGAGGTGATCACAAAACATGAAGAAGATATCCAGCAACTTCATGCTGCTCTGAAAAACTTCGAAAATGTTCATGCTAATCGAATCTTACCTCGATTCTCAGTTTGTACTAATGCTCTTCATGAGTTTTGGTACAGTCCCCCATTTTATAGTCATCCATCAGGATACAAGCTTCGTCTTCAGTTAAGGTGTACTACCCCTGTACTTAGTACTCCATATGACATAACCTGTCAACTACAGATTATCCCAGGTGAGCATGATGACAGCCTCCCATGGCCTATTTACATAACTGTTATAATTGAAGTAACATGCCATCAGAAGAATGGGGAGAAGAAAGTGATTACATTAGAGATTACACAAGCTCGGAAACCAAAAGAAGGAACTACCCAATCTGAAAGCAAAAAAGAGATGTTAATGAAGCATATCTATCACAAACGTCCATTAGCAAAAATTATTGCAACAGATTTAGTTGGATATTCAGCTGAAATAGCAGTAGTTGAAGTGAATACCAAAGTACTAGTGAATCACAGTAGAAGCTCCAGTATATGCGATTGAATTTATATTAGCTCAGTTTTAACTCAACGTGATTTCATTTTATAATTTTATGATCGTATAATGATCCTAAAATTGAAAATTATTTTGTACAACGTGTCTTCCAGTTATTAAACACACTGTGAATTATATTTATATTATAACTATATAATTGTGTGCATATCCAAATTGCAGAAAAGAACTGTTAAATTATGATCTCTTCCTGTAAGCATATAAAGCTACAAATGCATTTTCCGTACACATAATTGTTTTTTTTGTTGTGCTGATGGTTTGTACTGACAACTTTATAGCATGCTTTTGTTTATGACTTTGTTTCTAGCTAATAGTAAACAGGGCCTAAGTAAAAATAGAGGGGCTAAAGAATGTCTGTTGGGGTACATGCAAGGACATGTGGGCATGCTTCCGTGTCTTGTGCTTAGGGGGGAATTTTAAATTTGGATTCTATGAGATTGCAATCTGAGAACTAAAATAAGAATTATAGTACTATTATTATGTAGTACATTATAATTATTTAGCTAAAGTTTGAAGTGATCAATCATGTGATTCGTGTCTTCCTTCCTGATATACTGGAGACAAAGGAAGTGGCATTTAATTAACATTTTTGGTCACAAGTGAAGATGTGTGAAATCAATGGAGGCTACTCTTCTGCTTTGTTGAGGATCTTCCAAAACAGTGTGAATGTCCAATCTGTTTACTGGCGATGAGAGAGCCTCATATAGTTAGCTGTTGTGGCAAAAAGTACTGTAAAAAGTGTATTGAACATGTAAAACAGGAAGGTAAAAATTGTCCAGTATGCAACCAGACCTTCACTACCATGATTGAGAGAGAGCTTGAACGTCAAATTCTTTGCCTTAAAGTTTACTGTGAGAATAATGAAAATGGATGTGAGTGGATAGGAGATTTGAAACATTTAGACAATCATCTGGATAAAGATTGTCCCCATGTCACTGTCCAGTGTTCTTTAGATTGTGGATTAGAAATGAAGAGAGCTGATTTGATCACACACATCCAAGACAGATGTAGAAAGAGATCGGTTCAAGATCAGTTATACAGTATTACAAGTCGTTTGGAAGCTAGACTAGTAGTGTTGGAAGACACATGTAGCAGACAACATGAAGATATTGAAAAACAAAGAGATGTAATTACACAGCAAGAAGAACAACTAACTAAACAACAACAAGGGATGGAAAAAATGGTAAAGATTATTGAAGAACAGAGGGATAGTATCTTGTCATTACAAGAAATATGTCGAAAACAAGAAAATGAAATTTCAAAAAATGCACAAGAATTCCAGGAGGCATTGAAACATCAGGAGGAAAACCTTCGAAATATTCACAGCAATAAAATTTTACCTCGATTTGCAGTTTGTCTAAATGCCTTACACGAATATTGGTACAGCCCACCATTTTATAGCCATCCGTGTGGTTACAAGCTTTGTTTTAGAGTGAAAACATCGACCCCTCATTTTACAAACCATTATAATGTATCCTGTGAGGCATTTCTGGTGCCAGGTGAATGCGATGACGATCTTCGTTGGCCTGTTGATATTAACATAATGGTTGAAGTATTTTGTCACCAAACACATGGAACTATCACCGGTATATACGAGATTATCAAAGCTGAGAAACCACAAGTGAATAGAGATGCAGCGAAAAGCAAAAAACAAGAATTGATGCAAAATATTAAACATTCACGACCAATTGTTAAATTAGATCGTGCACATTATATCCTTTATTCGGCTGATATTGCAGTGATGGGAGTGGACATTCAAACACACTCTAAGCAGTAATAAAATTACATGCATGTACTTAAAATGATCACTTATAGATGTAACAAGATGGTAGGAGTAACTGCACTCTTTAACAGAAATACATGTAACAGATAATAATAATCATACTTACATATAGACACACATAATTATATAGCTCTCCATTTTTTAATTTTTTTGTATACATGTAAGTGTTTCAATACATTTCTGAAGAAATATTGTCTTTATGACACCCTAAACGATGAAAACAAGATTATGACATAACCATGGAGATACATACTACTGATTACCATGGTTACAATTGAAAAATAGCTCTTCATGAACTATATACTTAGTGATGCACTGATAAACAGATTATTAATTGGTATTGGTCATTGTCGGCCATTGCTATTGGACAAACATCGGTAAGTTAGTAAAGAGTCGCATAACTGATATTTCATAATGTCATTTCACAACATTACTAAAAGATTTTTATGGCCTACAGGATATTGCGTTTCCACAGGTTTGAAATATATATATATATATTTGCATTGCATACGTAGTTAAGGAAGTTGTGTCATTATGGGGATTTGGTCAATTAATGGGCGTGGTGTGTAAATGAATGAGTAGTCAAACTAGAATAGCCTAGAAAGAAAACAGTTTGTAGTAATTGCAAACCTTTAAAAAGAAAGAAGAATGGAAAAACAAAAATAAATACGTATAATAAGTTGTTAGATTTCAAACATGAGAAAGACGTCAGCAATGATTATTCATTATCACAATCATAGAAGAGCTTTCTCCATATACCTTGTGATACCATAGAATCAAATAGATGTGATATTGGTGTGGTATCAGTTATCAGCAGTTAATACTCATAAATGTCCATATCAGTGCATCACTAGTAATCAAATTATCGTAGAGAGACAACGGAGTTCAAGTATATTGAGACCACACCTGTTTATGCCTGTATTGTCTGTTGTAAGTATTTTCCCAATGACCTGCTTCAGTCTCTTTGTGAAATATAACTGTTCCCCTGGGTAGTCTGTTAATAATAAAGGTAGTTTCCATTGAGAAATCTCAATTGTATTGTCAATATATCACACACATTGCAATATTAATCCATTGCAATAATCATATCACATGATTTTGGTCTGCCAATATTATCACAATGGCAAAATATTGTCTACTGCAATTATATATGCAGTTGAAAAACACTATAACACTTAAATGTTGATCTCAAAACAAGGATCAGAAGTGCTATCTTTTTAAAAATTGAATCTGTTTTTGCTATCATAGACAGTATCAATGAGTGGTTGCAATATAGCAATAATCGCAGGTCACCTTTAGGCAATAATCACAAAACGTAATTTTCAATATTACCCAACCATAGTGTGATGTATGTAGATAGACTATATATTGCTTGGTCTCGTGTATACATGCATACATACATACATACATACATACATATATATATATATATATACATACATACATACATACATACGTATATACATACATGTACATACATACATACATACATACATGTACATACATACATACATACATACATACATACATACATACATACATACGTATATACATACATGTACATACATACATACATACATACGTATATACATACATGTACATACATACATACATACATACATGTACATACATACATACATACATACATACATACATACATACACACACACACATACATACATACATACTACATACATATATACATATATACATACATATATACATACATACATACATACATACTTACATACATACAATACTTCATATATACATGTACAATTACAAGAATTCTCATCAATATTGATTAATTTTATACAAACCTATTATATCGTACTTCACAAGAATGGTTGTTAGCATGATACTGTGACACACATTGATATAGTTTGGATGCATACTGCTCTACTCCATCAATAGGTATGAGGTGATCATTAGAAGATGATATGATTAAGAAAGATGGATAATCCTGTATATAAAAATTAGAGAGAATGGTGAATGAATGTGTTTGCGAAAATCAATTATTTGAAGGTAGTAATGTTCAATCAAATGTTTGTTTATTATCTCACTATTTAGTTGACAGAGAGCATTAACCTTCTAATTGAGCATTGGAGTGCAAGCATTTGACTTCCACTGAATTTAAGTGGCTTGCTAGCTTAATAGCAAGCATTGGAGTGCAAGCATTTGACTTCCACTGAATTTAAGTGGCTTGTTATAATAACAGTTTAATAGAGAGCATTGGAGTGCAAGCATTTGACTTCCACTGAATTTAAGTGGCTTGTTATAATAACAGCTTAATAGAGAGCATTGGAGTGCAAGCATTTGACCTCCACTGAATTTAAGTGGCTTGTTATAATAACAGCTAATAGAGAGCATTGGAGTGCAAGCATTTGACTTCCACTGAATTTAAGTGGCTTGTTATAATAACAGCTTAATAGAGAGCATTGGAGTGCAAGCATTTGACTTCCACTGAATTTAAGTGGCTTGCTATAATAACAGCTAATAGAGAGCATTGGAGTGCAAGCATTTGACTTCCACTGAATTTAAGTGGCTTGTTATAATAACAGCTTAATAGAGAGCATTGGAGTGCAAGCATTTGACCTCCACTGAATTTAAGTGGCTTGTTATAATAACAGCTAATAGAGAGCATTGGAGTGCAAGCATTTGACTTCCACTGAATTTAAGTGGCTTGTTATAATAACAGCTAATAGAGAGCATTGGAGTGCAAGCATTTGACCTCCAAACAATATTTAAGTGGCTTGCTATAATAACAGCTAATAGAGAGCATTGGAGTGCAAGCATTTGACCTCCAAACAATATTTAAGTGGCTTGCTATAATAACAGCTAATAGAGAGCATTGGAGTGCAAGCATTTGACCTCCACTGAATTTAAGTGGCTTGTTATAATAACAGCTAATAGAGAGCATTGGAGTGCAAGCATTTGACTTCCACTGAATTTAAGTGGCTTGCTATAATAACAGCTAATAGAGAGCATTGGAGTGCAAGCATTTGACCTCCAAACAATACATTTTCACATATACAATCACATAATTACTGGTATATACCTTCAAAATTCAAGATAGAGAAGAATGCATGGTATGATATTAAAAGGTATATTTACATACATTGTATTATACGCTTACCTTTACTTTGAGGTTGCTAAAAGTACAAAGAGATTTTATCAGGTGTTCTTCTTCATGTGAATTTCTGTATGATAGTGAAAATGAGAAGGGCTAGTATGACTGCCTGATTGTAGTACTTACAGTTTTGTGTCTCCAAATTCTTCCCTGTCCATTGTGTTGATATAATGACTGATATCACCCTTCAGACAATTATATAAATTAACAAGTGGATTCTAAAGTATATATGAATGACCATTGCAATTTTCATTCAAAATATGATTGTATGTATGTATGTATGTATGTATGTATGTATGCATGTATGTATGTGTGTATGCATGTATGTATGTATGTATGTATGTATGTATGTATGTATGTATGTATGTATGTATGTATGTATGTATGTATGTATGTATGTACATACATACGTACATACATACATCTTAATCTGTGTTCACCCAAAGGTGGTACAGGCTTCGGTATCAAACAATTATTTCTTCTGACAAAAACGAACATGACTGTGCAGACCCTGTCTCTTAAACACACCTCCACAAAGGGGACAGTGCTGGTCCTGCTGATAGATGGCCAAGTGCCTTTGCCTCTTACATACATACATACATACATACATACATACATACATACATACATATGTACGTACGTATGTATGTACGTATGTATGTATGTATGTATGTACGTACGTACGTACGTACGTATGTATGTATGTACAAGTACCTCTAATATTACTGCTTGAACTGTTTGTGGCCACATATTACACAGCATAGCAGCTGTTAATGCTCCAGTACTTTGACCCCATAGAGCAGTCTTCTTGGGAGATGAGTAACCATGATATTGTAAATGAGTGATACAAGTTTCAAGATCCTTAAGCAAAAAGAGGAGGATGATCTCAGAATCAAAGACACTACTAATAATTTATGATTGACGTGTATATTTCTTCATTATGACTTAATCAGGATCTCATATAGCTACTTATCTTCATAAGTTTAAAGAACCATAGTGTACTAACCCACTAAACAGTAAGATACCAAGGTTAACATGAAAACACTCTCAAAATGTGTACTGGGAATATAGTTGCTTGACATTATGTGATCCTAACTGTGTATTTATATAGAACTCCATTGATACGCAATTGAAGGTACTGAGAATTATAGTGTACTACCTTTACTATTAATAGACTACCCAGGGGAACAGTTATATTTCACAAAGAGACTGAAGCAGGTCATTGGGAAAATACTTACAACAGACAATACCGGCATAAACAAATGCTTGCACTCCAATGCTCTCTATTAAGCTGTTATTATAACAAGCCACTTAAATTCAGTGGAAGTCAAATGCTTGCACTCCAATGTTCTCTATTAAGCTGTTATTTATATTCATATACCCTTTTGTGTACATAAAATGTATAATATAGAGGGAACATTTAATGAGGATTTTAATTTGGCAAATTAGCGAACCATGAAAAATCACCAAATTGATTGACTGTCTACGATACATCATTTCTCTTGCTCTTTCCACTCTTTCTGTCTCCATATCTATTTCCCCGCTCTCACTTCCTATGATCCATCCATTGTCACTCCTTCTTCTCTCAGTCTCCTTCATCTTCTCTGTCTCATCCATATCTCTCTAATCCATCTTTTTTTCTTCTCTCAATCACTATCTCTTTCTCTCTATCTCTCCGTCTCTCTCCTTCTCTATTGCAATAAAATATTTGTTTACCTGAAATGAAGTGTATTTCTTGTTCCCCACAGACTGAAGGTACCACTGTCTACCCAATTCTCCTCCTCCTCTGTGTAGTATGAGCAACAAAAAATGGAATGCAGGAGTCATTAAATTGGATAAGTACACATGCAAACGTTCCTACATACCTTATATGACAGCAAGCTAGTATCCAGCCTCTTCTGAGTAATGGAAGAATTGTCTCATTGTATCCCATATGTAAAGGGACACCATGCGATCCTTGAGGAGAAAAGGAAAAAGTTGTTATAATCACTGAAATAAGAGTAATGGTGGTTCTGAAATTTCAGTAGTTTTGTGTGGTTCTGAAATGGTAGTGCATTTTGTAAAAAAAAACACGACAATATCTTGAAACCACGACTATTGGCATCTCACATTAAGGATTTTTTAAATCAATACATTGAGGTACCGTAAATCGGGTATATTTCAACTGATTATAATTTTCGGATAGCTGTGTAGATTCCTAATTTAAGAATTATGAACATTAATCGATTGCGTAATTTTCTTTATGTGGAAATTTGTGAATTGCGTAGTAATCATAACAAAGCCACGTGTCACTGCACGTGTGACATTCTAACAGCTGCTTCTTCGTGATCGTCAGTACACTGAGTACAGTGATGTCTATTTTACAGCCCATCCAAGAAAAGGATGGGCTGCCTGACCCAAGAGGGGACCTTTCTGCCAACCTACCACCACACCAAGAGCTATAGCTCTTGCCAACTCTGAAATACAAAAGTCGATTTATGCCAGGAGTATATGAATATTTCCAATAGTGAACTTTTCCTTTATGTATTTTGAAAACAGATGAAAAATACCTGATTTACGGTATATATACTGTTATTGAGATCGTTTTTTTAATTACTGAAATTTCAGAACTGCATAAGAGATGAGAGAGAGGAGGTGGAAAATTGAGAATATCAAGAACAGAAAGACAAGGTAAAAATACAAAGACAGGAATATATAAGAAATGGAACAGCTGCAAAATAAATCCACATTTGCTTACCATATACACGAATTAGAAGTGGATTACTTCCATCTTGTTTGAGCTGGCTTTTGTCAAGAAACATAGTTACAGGTATCTTTACATCATCCTGTATGAGGGAGGAAAGTCAGACATGTATCTTACCAGGGGTGTGGAAATAGTGAGCCAACTGCCAGACATTTTGACCTATTTCGTCACTCTTGTCCTGCTCCATATATACTTTGTATACAATTCAGTTTCAATTTACTGGCCATTTAATAGGATAATGTCCTGTATGACTGTCTGTTTCCACATCCCTGAGTCTCTTTTTGTACATATATATCCCAATTAGTCAAACTAACCTTAGCCGTAGCCTTCAATCTCATAATGGAATACTTCTTATCAGAAAAATTCAATTGTTGATGCTAATATTAAATGAAAAATTATACTGAAGTTCTCACTATATCAGGTAGCAATATAATAGTGCACCTGTTGCTATTAGCAGCAGATCTATATCATGATATGATGTTGGTACAATGTACGTATTAATATTTCCACTAACAGTGATACCAACCAGGATTTCTTTGGACTTTTGGAAGAGATGAGATGGAAGGATGTCAGTTAGCTCAAAATGATGTATATAGATTTTAAAGAGGCAATGCTCTGTATAATCACAATGCAACAAGTCTGGGACATGCTCACCCCATGAAAATTTCAAATTTTGAGTCTTCCCATACAACAACTATTTGATAGATCATAACGTGCATATATGTACTTGTGACTTCTGCCCAATAATATTACCAAAGGGTGGTACTATGGCACTCCTCCACCATTTAGTCTTGCTCCCCACCTTTTAATTTTAAACTTTATGCTGAAAAACACGGTTTAACAACACTGATTGAATATTATTGACCAAACGTCATGTACCACTGATGCACTCCTCCACCCTTAATATTTATCCTAGGGGTATCACTGATTGAACATTATTGACCAAACGTCATGTACCACTGATGCACTCCTCCACTCTTAATATTTATCCTAGGGGTATCACTGATTGAACATTATTGACCAAACATCATGTACCACTGATGCACTCCTCCACCCTTAATATTTATCCTAGGGGTATCACTGATTGAACATTATTGACCAAACGTCATGTACCACTGATGCACTCCTCCACCCTTAATATTTATCCTAGGGGTGACACTCCCATGATTATACTGTATGGAATATTATTGACCTGATAATGACTATCTCTTGAAATGGTTATTAGTTTAGGAGGACACACTATAGAAGATATCGCTATATGAGAAGACTGTGATTGAAACTATAGAAATTGAAAAACAATATGTAATGATTAATGATCGGGCATGGATGAGTAAATACATAGATAAATACTGAATAAATAGGATAAATAGAGTGGTACGTAGACATAAAGAGATGGATAGACATAAAGATAGATACATGCATTAGATACATGTAGATAGATAGCTAGATTTACTTGCGTAATTTTTACGTGCATAAAAATTTACATAAATTATGTGCATAAAAAGTGAATGTTACCTTTTCAGAAAATTTGTCAATGTGACTATAGTCTTTGAAAACCTAACCAATAGATGTGTTTAAAATAATGAATGAATTGAAATAAATATCAATGAATGAATGAACGGATGAATGGATAAATGAATGAATGAATGAATGAATGAACGAATGAATGAATGAATAAATGAATGAATGAACAAATGGATAAATGAATGACAGTTTGATGGTTAAAGAAATAAATAACTACTTATCAGTTCATTAATATTCATGAGTAATCAAGTTTGTTAGTTTTTCATTCTATTTTATAGGTATCATACAACAACACACCATTACTATTACTAATTTATAATTTGTTTAAAGAGCTGAACACCTTTCAATGATAAAATCAACAATTTTATACAAATAGCACTCAACTTTAGGCGTCCAGGGACACCTCTAGAGCAAACACTACTCACCATAGGTTTGGATATCCAGCTATTATTCATATTATTGATAATAATTACAGCTGGTATCACGTCTTGTGTATTACCATATAGTATAATAAACTTATCAAATAATTCCATATCTTGGAGAATAAACTAGAAATAAATAAAATGTTAATATTAAATTATTATACACTTAATACACTAATATGTTACAATACCAGTTACATCACTCAAAAGTTCAAACCAATACTAAACGTCATTCACGTTGACCTTGTCCTCAGAAAAATGTTCATAACTTTAGTTCGAAAGGACCAATAATTTTTTTACCTGGACCATTTTCATATAATTATCATTCCCGTTCTTTTTTGTGTATGTCAAATTTCAATCCATTGCTTCATTATTGAGTTACAATATAATCATGTATTAACCTTATGACATTAAACTATACACTATATTACATATAAAGTCATCAATTTGAGGTCATCATGAATATGAACAGACTCTAATTACTGATGTTACTATTAAACACCTCCTACATGTAGTCAAGCAACATTGAGATGTTTAAGTATTCATGAAGACATCTTGGAATAACTAATAGTCCCTTTAATACTACTCAATGGGCATGACCTTTAACCTTTCTAATATAAATATCCACTCACATTATTATCACTAGTATAGAATATATTCCAAGTATCCAATGAATCATCATTAGAAACCAAGATCTACGAGTAAATTATATAATAGTACTAACAGATATTTCTTGTCAAGAATATAGAAGTGTTTTCCCCAAAGGGTGGTAACATGGCACTCCCCCATCCTTTAGTCCTGCTCTCCCACAGTTTATTTTAAAGTTTAAACTGAAAAACTGATTGAACATTGTTAACTAAACATCATGTACCATGGATGCACTCTCCCACCCTTAATATTTATCATGGGGGAAACACTGATATAGTATATTATATATATTATATATATGAAAAACTAGAGTCCCTAGTCCCTAGTTGTACATGTAGTTAAAGTTAAATGTAACTTCCTGTCAGCACATTAAAATATATATACATGTACACTAAAATACTTTCATGAGGGTAATAAGAGGATGAATACTCTCATCTCTACATACTTTGAATTCACCGTCTTTCCCTTCATTTGTAAGCATATAAAATCTCTCATGAGCATGATCTACATAGTAATGGACTCCATGTTCCATTGGAGAGATGAGTACAGGTTTTGGTAATTTAGAGGATGCTACTTTCAGAATATGAACCTAAATAAACAAATATACATACATTTATATACATGTATATATATGTAAGTACATGTGTATTCATCCATAAATAAAATACGTACATATACACACATGTACAATGACATACAAGATACATAAATACATAAATATATCTATGTACTTACATACATATATGATAAATATATAATTATATGTATAAATACACAAACACATACATACATACATACATACATACATACATACATACATACATACATACATATACATGTAAGAATTGATACACACATTAAACGCACATACTTCTGAAGCAAGCCTGGATGATGTTGTCATGGTAACATAATTAGAATCTCTTGTTAAAGATAGATTAAGTGTGGAATATTCATTGTCATTTTGAAATAATAAAATATCATTTTGTTCTCCTTCTCCAATTCTGTGCCTCCATACTTTCCATGGTCTACCAGTAGGATCACATGTAACATACAGAAGATCACTAGTGTTGAGTAATACTACAAAGTATAATGAAGATATACAATGTAACATTGTTGTTGATAAGCTTAAATGGCGCAGCACAGGCCCAAAGAACTTTTTATTTGGCACTGCAAAGTTCTCTAGACTATGTAAGTAATACTGAATCATTTTTACATAACAAAGTCTCTGATGTTTTGAAGCATGGGCCAAATTGGCTCAATAATGATTAGTGTGTGTGCCATTGGGAATACATCTTGAGCCAATTAGGAAAGAATTAATGCTGTTAGTGACAGTATTATCATAATTAACTGTGCCACTGACCCAAAGAGTGTACTTTTAGTATGACAATAATGAACAATTTAGTTATACTCATCTTTGGGAGCAAAAAAGAAATTAAAATTATTTCATATGGAAAGCAAGTACATGTATATTAATGTTTTACATATAATTATCCTTCCTGTTCTTTTTTGTGTATGTCAAATTTCAATCCATTGCTTCATTATGGAGTTACAGTAAAATCATGTATTAACCTTATAACATTAAACTATACATTACATGAAGGATTGATAAACAATGGAGAGACATTTAAGATAGAAACTTACTGGTTTGTTTAGCTAAAGTATTAAGATTCTCAATTTCTTGTCCAGTACTTGTGTTCAATATCATAATCCTTTCCACTTCATTGGAAACAACAGCATTGCAAGACATTAACTAAAAATAAATTAATAAACAAGAGAGATAGAGAGAGAGAGGGAGGAAGGCAGAGAGAGAGAGACAGAGGGAGGGATGAAGGGAGAGAGATAGAGAGGGAGGAAGAGAGAGAAAGGGAGGAAGAGAGAGAGAGGAAGGAAGAGAGTGAGAGGAGAGAATAGTATAATCCACAATCTACATGTACATGAATAATACAGTAGATGTATACATATATTTGTATACATATATTTGTATAATGTATTAATGTACAAGATAGATCAAGCAATATCAAATCACAATACCTTTCCACTAGGGTCAAATTGATAAGGTGCAGTCAGGACTCTCTTGTTTCTCTTCCAAATATTACGTTTGTGATATTTTGATATGACCGTGTGAAATGCTGTGTCTTTGTGTTGGGGTAACTTCAATGGCGTTTTATAATTCATCCATATTTCAAAACGTAGAACATGTTTTAGTAACTGGGTTAGTCTTGTTTGGAACAAACAGTCAACTGAAAGTAGTTGACCTAAATGGAGGGATTTCATGAATGTACCATGTGAGTCAGCAAATCTGATTGGTGAAAATATTTTTTAACCCTTATAATCTCTAATTATTATTTAGAAAAAGGAATATAATTTTATCAAGACCATTATGCCAGCTATAGTAAAAGTGAAAGTATTGGCTGCTCGAGACTTACCTGTGATGGACAGAAGCAGTGATTCCACTGACTGCTTTGTGGAGGTGTGTGTGTGTGTTTGTCTGTCTGCTTAATATGATGGAAATAAATGGTGACTCTGGGCCATAGACTATATTATAGATTTGGAGAAAAGATGCTGCATTCCTAGGGAGGAGTCCAAGCTCACGACTCCAGCTTGCTATGTCATTGGTGTACCAACAAAGTCACTGGGAATCAGCTAACAGACTAAGGGGTGACATCTTTTCTTTATGAGGACCAGACTAATAACCCAACAGAATGTACATTCATCATATGGAGTTCCTTAGCCCTGTTTGCTACGTGCATCTGTCTGTGTGAGAGAGAAAGAGAGTAGATACCTATATTGAAATATATTGTATGCTTAAATAAAAAGATAGTCCAATTTCCTGCCTTTTAATTTTGAAGATTTTAATTCATTAATCTTTTAATTCTCTTTATCCTCAAATGATTTAAGATTCGTCTTGGACAAACTGTTAATAGAACTGAAGTGTGTCGGAAGAATCTTAATCCTATTTGGGATTCACAATGGTTCAGTTACAATGTAAGTTAATTGACAGTATATATACATAATATATACACATGTGTATATCATCACATTTGATGACCACACCCATTTTAGGTAAATGACGATGAACTACAAGATGAACCTCTTATGTTCAAGTAATATGCATTCATACATGAATTTATATATACATACAAATACTTATATATATATATAATTATATATATATATATATATATATATATATATATATATCTTATAATGAGATTCATAGCCCATACATTTCTATGTGGCGTGTAAGTTTATATAAACCTCAAAATAGGTTGATATTTTAAAATATTTGGGCCAATGGTGCACCATATAAGCTTATCAAAAACACTGATTTATATATATATATATACATATTTATGCAGACACATATATATATATATATATATATATATATATATATATATATATGTATGCAGACATATACATGCGTACATGTACATGTACATATATGTACGCACATACATGCATACATACCTACATACATACATACATACAGAGTGATGGATCATGACCAATATTCTGCTCATGATGCTATTGGCAGGGTATGTATTATTTACATGTGTGTGTGTGTGTGTTTGAATTAGCATCTACCAGTATACATGTACATACCACTAGTCCAATAACCTATCCCCACTCTACCAGTATACATACCATTATATCCTATCCCTAGGTTTATATATCTCTAGATGCAGTAGTATTTAGTGTCTCATCATCGCTACCATCACTTGAAGGATGGTTCCCAATATATGATACATTACATGGTTAGTGTATATATGTTTGTCATAGGGGGTGGGGCTTAGTGTGTCATCATCAGTCTATTCATACATCTGTCGTCTGATCTCTCTCTCTATCCTCAGGTATCAGAGGTGAAGTACATATTAAAATTATAATAGAGATGATTAAAGATCAACATAGGTTTAAACACTCATCAAATGAACTAATGTTATTCTCTGGTAATTAGCTGTCTCCTCATTTCTCATTTATATATCAACTCCTCACCCCTCCTCCTCCACTTTCCTGTCTCTGTCTTTCTTTCTCCCCTTCCCTCTTTCTCTGCCTGTCTATTCCTGTCTCTGTCTTTCTTCCTCCCCTTCCCTCTCTCTCTGCTTATCTATCCCTGTCCTCTTGGTCTGTCTGTCTTTGTCTACCTCTCTCTCTACATGTGTATCCTCCTCCTCCTCCTCCTTCTCCTTCTCCTCCTCCTCCTCCTCCTCCTCTTCCTCCTCTTCTTCCTCATTTTCCTTATCCATCCCAGGACAAGAAATTCCAGAAGGTTACAGTCTAGTTGCAATTCAAGGCTTTTTGGAAGAACTAGTTGTTAATGATGACCCTGAGTATCAGGTGACCACATTGTAATTGTCACATGACTTATTATCATATTATACTGATAGTGGATCGATAAAATAAGACCTCCAAGAGCGTCTAACGAGTCAAGACAGCAAGTCTTTCTGAAACTTTCAGGTATATCTAAATATATGTACAGGTGTATGTGTGTTTGTAGTGTGTACATACATGTATGTATGTATGTATTTGTATGGATGTATGTATGTATATATGTATGTATGTATGTATGTATATGTATGTATATGTATGTACATGTACATGTATATGTATGTATGTATGTATGTATGCATGTATGTATGTACATATGTATATGTACATGTATATACATGTATGTATGTATGTACCGTAATAATAATGTATGTAAGTACGTATGTATGTTTGTATATATGTATATGTATGTAATATGTATGTATGTATATATAACTATGTATATACATTGTTTTATGATAAAGTTCCTTCTAATATTCATAGGAGAACTACAAAGAAAGATTGGTATAAAAGCTTTAGAAGTAGGAGGAAATGCTATCATAGGGTAAATAATTATACACATTTAATTAAATGTACTTTACTATTTGAAGGGTTTCATTGGAATATGGTTTGAAGTAGGACAGCATGAAGTATCCAATCCTTCCATCCATCAAACCAAATTCATTAAACCATCCATTTATTAATGAATTCATTCATTTACATGTAGAAGTCATCATAATGTGTGTTTGAAACATGATATATTAATCAAGGTCAAAAGTAACTTATATTAAATATTTATCTATTTATAGTTACTCACAATGCTTTGATCTTGAGGGTGAATCTGGTATAGTGGTACGAGGTATAGGAACATCGGTGACCCTTAGACACGTCTTACAATCAGTTCCTAGTTCATCCACTTATTTGGATAATAGTGAAAATTCAATGAATTTCAACAACTTGACTGAAAAGTAACCATTATACTCATAGTAGTACACATATGTATATACAGTACAATACAGTACAGTACAGTACAATACAGTACAGTGCAATACAGTACAGTACAGTACGATACAGTACAGTACACTACAGTAGAGTGCAGTACAATATTGTACAGTATACTACAGTACAGTACAATACAGTACAGTACAATACAGTACAGTAACATATTGTGCAGTACAGTACGGTACAGTACAGTATAGTATGTAGTACAATACAATACAGTACAGTATAGTATATAGTACAATACAGTACAGTACAATACAATACAGTACAGTATAGTATGTAGTACAATACAATACAGTACAGTATAGTATATAGTACAATACAGTACAGTACAATACAATACAGTACAGTATAGTATGTAGTACAATACAATACAGTACAGTATAGTATATAGTACAATACAGTACAGTACAATACATTGCAGTACAGTATAGTACAGTACAGTACAGTACAGTATAGTAACATATAGTACAGTACAGTGCAATAACAATATAGTACAGTAGAGTATAGTACAGTCAGAGTACAGTATAGTATAGTATAATCAGATTACAGTACAGTACAATATAGTACAGTGTATACATGTAATACTATACATATTGACACAAATGCAAGTGCACTATATAGTGCACTATATAGTACACAATATATATATACATGTACATGTATACTGGAACGCATGTATTGTACATTCATTAATCAGACAGCTTGAAGATGAAGCTATCTCAACAGTGGTAGACCAGTCCAGAATAACTCCTCCCCCTCAAGATGGAACAGATCTTCCTAAATTACACATTCCTCGTCTTAGGCAGTTATCATCTTCAGAGTCAGAATGTCCTCCATCTTCACCGATAAGAGCAGGTTAGATAAGTGGCTCATGATTAGATACAAGTATGACGTATGAAAGTTAATGATGTACTGATAATTAGGTCATGTGACCAAAACAGTATTTTGGTGAGCAATATGACAGTTTTAATCACCAAACCAACAACCATTTGGTGACCGAAAGGTTGTTTTTTTGGTGGCCAAAATAATTGCATTTTTGGTTACCAATGGTGAATATCTTGTTTCAGGTTTTGGGATAGAGAGTACTATGTTGCTTGGAACATCTGCAGGAAGTGGTGGACACAATATACCATACCCTCTTGATTTAATGTCTACAACATCTGTAAGTATAGTATCACAATTACCAGTTCATTGATAAATAGATTAGACTCCACCTCTCTCTCTCTCTCTGTATCTATGTATCTATCTACGTATCTATCTATCTATGTATCTATCTATCTATCTATTTATCTATCTATGTATCTATCTATGTATCTATCTATCTATCTCTTTCAGGAATTTCCATTCTACACTTTATCCTCTTTTCCTCCTGGATTCATCAAAAGTATAGCTGGTATTGTTGCAGCTCATTCTGTCAAACTTTTAGATGAAATTAATAACCCAGGTTAGTACTATGCCATTAGTCCATTAGTCCACCATACCATTAGTCCACTATACCATTAGTCCACTGTGCCATTAGTGTATTAGTCCACTATACCATTAGTCCACTATGTATTAGTCCACTATGTATTAGTCCACTATACCATTAGTCCACTATACCATTAATATATTAGTCCACTATTCCATTAGTCCAATATACCATTGGTGTATTAGTCCACTATGCCATTAGTCCACTATACCATTAGTCCACTATACCATTAATCTATTATACCATTAGTCCACTATGCCATTAGTGTATTAGTCAACTATACCATTAGTCCACTATACCATTAGTCCACTATACCATTAGTGTATTAGTCCACTGTGCCATTAGTCCACTATACCATTAGTGTATTAGTCCACCATGTCATTAGTCCACTATACCATTGGTGTATTAGTCCACTATGCAATTAGTCCACTATACCATTAGTCCACTATACTATTAGTCCACTATGCCATTAGTCCACTATGCCATTAGTGTATTAGTCCACTATACCATTAGTTCAATTTTTATTAGATGAACCCGAAACTCGTGATGCTTGGTGGAAGGAGATCAGACATGAAATAAAGTCTCATTCCCGTGCTATGTGTTGTGATGCAGTCATTGGTTATTCTGAAACTACCAGTATATGGTAAATTGCAAAGAGCTGTGATAGTCAAAAATTGTTATCACAACTGAATATGACTAAGTGGATAAAAATGGACAGATGGATATTAACTTATTAGGACTCAGAACTTGATAGATTAAGTTTAATCAATATTGACAACTATCGTTGATTTCATTTCTCTCTGTTGCTATAGTGATGGATTATGTATATTTACAGCTACTGGTACAGCTGTAGCTATTGGTAACAAAGATAATAATGATATTCATTTGGATTCTCCAAGTGGAG
This sequence comes from Petrosia ficiformis, assembly GCA_947044365.1. Taxonomy (NCBI): domain Eukaryota; kingdom Metazoa; phylum Porifera; class Demospongiae; order Haplosclerida; family Petrosiidae; genus Petrosia; species Petrosia ficiformis. The sequence continues at coordinate 4,726,256 of OX345648.1, forward strand.
GAGGAACCAATCCAAAAACATTTCCTCAGAGTAAGACAAATTCTATTTATACGTTTTCTTTCTTAAATTATTCTTAGCTTCTTTATCTAGATATAATTAAAATTAATTATCCTTCCAAATCTATTTTGAGAATGTCAATTTCAGTCCCTTGTTTCATTATTGGGGGGGGGGGGGGGGGGCAATTGATTGTTTGAGACATATTGGTCCTTGGAGGGGTCTGGGGGTATGCTCCCTCGTGAGATTAATTTTTTTAACTTAGGCCCTGTGAGGTTGTTCCTAGAGGCTCAGAATGCTATAACTGAGATGTTGTATGTTGAGTAAACTTGGTTTGATAATCTAGGGGGGGGGGGAGAAGTTAATGTGGGTTATCTCCCTCGCTGTATTAGACACTGATTGCATCATGATAATATTATTACGTTTGAAAGACTTCCTATATGTTGCTATATGGCCAGTGGTGTGGAAACAGCCGGTCGTGAATACATTGTCCAATAAATCTAGTGAATGTTCGGTAAATTGAATCTAAACTGTATACAAAGTATATGGGGAGCAGGACAAGAGTGGTAAAAATAGGTCAAAATGTCCGGTAGTCATCTCAATGTTTCCACACTCCTGTATATGGCAGAATGTTAATCCATTAATTGTTGAATGTTTCTTTAGCCCCTACTGCCACAGAAGTCTCGACATTGTTGGGAGGAGGAGGAGGAGGAGGAGGAGGAGAGGGACAACCCATTTCTCCCCTTAGTGTAGGAGATGATAAAGGAGGAATAGAAAAGGAAGATGTAGTTCAAATGTAAGTTATATAATATTATTTATAAATGTCAGTTTTTGTATAGGTACGAATTTTATGTTCGTATATTTAGTGATGTACTGTTATAGGATTTTACAGATATTCCAATATACCAGTAATGAGTTTAGATATCTACTAATAACCAATCCAATATTACATCTCCTCATATGAGGTTTTACCAATATACCAGTAATGAGTTTAGATATCTACTAATAATCAACTTAGAATACTCCACCATTTTGCAGTCAGTCACCCCTGATAATGTTTATATAATGTGTACATACTATAATAATTGCGCAGGGTACATGTACATTTCTAAGCTTTTTGTGGCTATATTTTATGAATTTTATATGCCATTGTGGCTGCTAGTTTGTTGTGTTTGTCTGTTGATCGTTTCTATACCTTTTACTAGCATGCTAGGCACATGAATTTCCATGTACATGTTCTTTGAATATATAGTTAGTACACGTGATACAATTATTAGTACACATGTTACAATATCAGTTACATCACTCAAAACCAATAAAAATGGCAGATAATGACCAATACCGATTAGTGATCCGATTGTTGATGAATCACTAATACACTCAGTGATGTTAGAACATGCATAAGGGTTCTTATTGGCACAGCACAGTTCTTTCTTTAAATAAGATGGCGCAATTAATTATGATTATATTATCACTAACAGCATTAACTCTTTGTTAATTGGCTTAAGATGTATTCCCAATGGCACACACACCAGGCCATTGTTGAGCGGATTTGGCCCTTGTTTCAAAACGTATCAAAAACGCTGATGTAGGATATTGTCGGATGAATATCTGGTAAATTGTAACTGAATTTTATACAAAGTATATGATGAGCAGAGGAAGAATAATGCAAATAGGTCGATATGTCTAGCAGCTAGCTCGATATTCCATATCCCAAATACACTACAGATGTTAATATTTTATATTGGATTAATATACATGCACATGTACATATTATGTGTAATATCACTGATAGAAATAAAAATTATAATCATAAAGAATGGGTTTCTTGCTTCAGCAATAGTTTGTGTATCAGTCTCAGTGATTGTCAGGTCTTCCTGTTTCACAAGATGGCTGTCCAATGCATTTTCCGGTAACTACAAAGTTCTGTGTGAATTTTAGAACAAAGAAAATATTGTGTTTATGAAGTTGCTTGGGGTCAATGAGCTGATAGAGTTTATAATTATAAATCTGTGGACATTTCTACAAACAATGCATGAGTGTACTGTAGATTGGGAAATGTCAATACAGTAACAGTAATTACCTTAGTTCTACTGTTAGTATAGTACAGTAATTACCTTAGTTCTACTGTCAGTATAGTATAGTAATTACTTTAGTTCTACTGTCAGTATAGTACAGTAATTACCTTAGTTCTACTGTTAGTACAGTACAGTAATTACCTTAGTTCTACTGTTAGTATAGTATAGTAATTACCTTAGTTCTACTGTCAGTATAGTACAGTAATTACCTTAGTTCTACTGTTAGTATAGTACAGTAATTACCTTAGTTCTACTGTCAGTATAGTACAGTAATTACCTTAGTTCTACTGTTAGTATAGTATAGTAATTACCTTAGTTCTACTGTTAGTACAGTATAGTAATTACCTTAGTTCTACTGTTAGTACAGTAACAGTAATTACCTTAGTTCTACTGTTAGTACAGTATAGTAATTACTGTCTCACTACTTGGTACAAGTACACCAATTACTGTCAAAACTACTGTAATGTGGAAATGAAACTACCGAGTAATTACTGTACTGTATGGTGACATTTATATTGACGTATGCTGTAGGTGGATATTAGATTTTATTAATGGCCTTGTACACTTAGCTTACAAACATGTGCATTACAAATAATTTGAAGTGACAAAATGAAACATACATATTGAAGGTTTGGTCTCTCTTGTAAAAATGTGACTGTTGTATCAGGATGATTTCTATCCTCAATGAATTCAAATATCGAGATTCTAAAAAAAGGGAGACACACATTATGCTAAAGGTCATTCACGTTCACCATGACCTCAGTAAAATGTTCATAACTTTAGTTTGGAGAATGACCAACAATCCCTTTACTTGCACCATTTTCATATAATTATCCTTCCCATTCTTTTTTGTGTATATCAAATTTCAATCCATAGCTTCATTATTGAGTTACAGTATAATCATGTATTAACCTTATGACATTAAACTATACACTATATTACATATAAAATAATCACATCCTAATTTTGAGGACATCGTGAATATGAGCAGTCTTTAGCTAACCTCCATTGAAATCCATTTGGATATTCAATCCTGAAGTAGTATGGATTATACTGGTACAAAATGAAGACAGGATTCTCGTATTCTCCACAGTTATAGTAAAAATCGGCCTTTTGACAAACCTGATGAGATATGAAATGGAATAGTATGTAATTAAAAAATTCATTTTCCAGTGGGTGTGGTTTCAATGGCCTCTACACTTGTAAAGTGCTTCCTACATACCTGCTTACAATAATCACATTACATTTTATCAATACTTCAACCTGCATTCTCTATGGTAGCAAGTTATTAACCATTGCCCCACCCATGCAGGCATGGATCAGGTTACCATGATCATATTGTCTGTCTGTCTGTCTGTTCCCAAATTTCTTTCAAAAGAAAATTGGGCAATTTGAATGAGGTATTAGTAGATTTAAAATTATACAAGGACAAACGTAATGATAGGCTATTCTGAAGCATTAAGTCATGGTAATTTGAGTAACTCGCAATTATTATTTCCTGATTTTGAGAATGCTTCTGATATCAAAATATTGCATAGAAACACAACTCATACAGACGATTGTGAAATTGCTGATGGTTGTCTGGTCGTCATAGCTCAGTGGTGAGAGCGCTGGTGGCTGAAGTCCACTGGCGGCTAGTATTGTTTTAGTTTGACTACTAAAACAACACTATCACATGCTAAAACATTCGTTTCAAAAAATATTTTAGTGTGCTAAGTAAAGTTCAAGTATCTTCACTTGTATATATTTTACATGACTGGAGCTCCATATATAAGAACATACAATAGTACTTTTAGTCTCACATAACCTACTACACATGATTAAGTCACTTTAAGGTAGCTGAGGAACGTACGGCACAATTAAAACCATTTCCATTACTTGGACATTTGTATCCCTCACATGGACTCCATATATAACCACCAGATATATTATACCTAAACAAAGATACAAATTATAAAGTAGAGTCACTTGAGCTGAAACTATGCTCATTATAAATTCATAGTTTAAAGGTAGCAGTATGGGTTCAATCACCATGGTAACTACACTGTACATGTACACAAATGATGTGATTGCTTACGGGAAGTCAAAGAGTTTTGATATATCAAATATTGTTCCATTACATGTGGCTATACAAGGATTCATTTTATTAGGAACACACTCCTCACTTAGCACAGATTGTAGGAGACATAAAAGAAGAACAGCCGCTCTGAAAAGTAACATTGTATTTCTTCAGACATTCACAAATAATATATCATAGACTCCAGGCACACCTATGCTTAGCTCAGCATACTATCAAAATAATTAATTTTCATACTCAGTTGCTAATCAAATATCCAAAACAAAGAATACTATTATTAGTCATGAATATATTTATAATATTAACAATATCATTGCTCTGTCACGTCATGAATATATTTATAGTATAATATATTTATTCAGCCTGAACATCATCAGTAGATCAAGGTTTACAGTCTTCTTGTCCTATACACTTCCCACTGACCACAAAGTTCTGTATTGAAATAAAAGAGAGATAATACCAGTCATATTGATCAGCTTTCTCTTACATATTGTAACATTGGATACTCTTTTGTGAATGTTACTGTGGTTTCTGGATGAGCTTTGTTTTCTATGAACTGGAACACAGATATCCTAAAAAATGAATATATTATATTAGTACCATCAAAATAACAATAATGATAAGTATTGACTAGTGTTGTTATAATGAGTATAGCTATAGTTTCTGAAATGTTTAGTTATTCTAAGGGTAATTCCATTAGAAAATCGTAATTCCAGAAGCACCACAGTTAGTACCAAGGATAAAATATACTTCAAAACTAACACCTTACTGTTAGTCACTGCAGTAATAAATAGTTTGTAAGTCCAACTTGGATTGTAACAGTGCCAAATCAATGTCTGGAATCGCCCTCACCTCCATGATACACCACCTGGATATTCAATGGTGAACATCAATGGATCTGTTTGTTGCAGTATAAAAACAGGTCTTTCATACAGGCCACAGTTGACACCTTGTCCCAGCCCTTGACAAACCTTTTGAGATGAGAAATAGCTTAGTAGAGGCACCGCAACTAAGTGTGTGTGTGTGTGTGTGTGTCTGTCTGTCTGTCTGTCTGTCTTTGTCTGCCAGTGTAGAGCATTGAAGTTTGAAATAGACTTACTGCACTTTTTTCATCAGAAGTGGAATCAGAATAGCATTTTAATCCTTCGCAAGGACTCCACTGAAATGTGTAATATGTGCTGGTAATATTTATCCTACATGAAAACAGAGAGAGACGAGGGGAGTTAAGGAAGGAGAGAGGGGTCTAGTTTATCCTAATCTACTACATCTACTAAATTTAGTGATTTTTAAATGCTCGGAATCAGCATGCATTAATTTTAGAGAATTTCTGAGCCACGGCTAATGTGCATAATAAAACGATCACGAAATATTTTTTTTGTTAGCTTGCACTAATTTTAGCGATTATTACACCCAATTACTTAACGTATGTTAGACATCATTGCCATGGTAACCAAAACTATTGTCAACCACTTGAATAGAAAGATATAAACTCAGACTATGAATACAGTTTAGGGTCAGAAAGTCCACTTTCATGTATTTACACAAATCACAGCAGGCAAGGAGTCTAAATGTGTCGTGGTTTAGCACTCCTTGGGCAAGGAGTCTGTGGTTTAGCCACCCCTTGGCTTTGCCTCAGATGCAGAGTGGAGACCACCCTTATATGGGTTTAGCATATACTTCTATGATGTACATTAACTAGCTTCCTGACTGTTTATTTTTATAACACTATATACACAATTTATAGTATAACTTACAGATATTCAAATAATTTGGAGATATCAAAAAGGGTTCCATTACATGCAGCAATACATGGATTTCTCTTCTTTGGTAGACATTCAGCACTTAGTAGAGGTTGTATGAGAGACAGGAAAAATATGCAAGTCACAAGGAAGATCATTGTTGATTCTGCAAACCAGCCACACCTCTTTTTCACTGTGTAATGATTATGAATCTGTCATCTAAATTCTAATTAATAATGAAGCAACTGGTAGAAACTGGGAATGGAACCCAGGGCCACTAACTTCAGCTCCAGTGCTCTCACCACTGAGCTATGACAACCAGACAACCATCAGCACTTCATAATCCTCTATATACACTGCAGAAGTGGTACTGAATGCTTCAGTCACGCACCAGGCAACCACATCCATATTGCCAAAGAATATTTAATATAATAGAGTTAGTGTGGTATTGTAGAGGATGAAAGTAATTCTTATATTCAAAAGATTGTTCACACATTTTTATGTTCAGCAATACAGCATATACTAACAATTACAAAAACAGAATTTTATAGCATTTTGTACGTCTTTTTCATAGACATAAAGCAGTTAGTTGTATCTTATGTTAAAGCTACAACTGATGGACTTTGTTTTTGTTGTAGCAGAGGATCTGGTATACCTGGTCTACAATAATCTTGTCCAATGCATTTTCCTATCACATAAAAGTTCTGAGAAATAGATAATGAAAAAGTAGTGGACAAGGATAGATGGATGGATGGATGGATGGATGGATGGATGGATGGATGGATGGATGGATGGATGGATGGATGGATGGATGGATGGATGGATGGATGGATGGATGGACGAATAGATAGATAGATAGATGATTGATGGATATAATGGAATAGATGCCTAAATGGTTTGAAATACAGATAGATATGTTCTCACATATTGCAAGTAAGGCTGCTCTCCAGTGAAAGTTATAATGGGTTTTTCTCGGTTTTGATCAACAACAAAAGTGAACTCGGTGATTCTAAGATGGTGTAGTAAAAGTGTATTAACAAGCAAAAAAAAAGGAAGAGATAGTATATATATACCTCCAGTCTGTACCATATGTATATTGGATTTTCCATTGAAAAGGATCATAGGAATTGAGCAAGAAAATGGCTTGTCCTAAGTGGCCACAATTGTAATATCGATCAGCTTTCTGACAAACCTGTGAATAATACACACACACACACACACACAATCTATGCTTGTATTTGAGATGATTATAAAAGTATCTTATAAGACTCACAGCACAGTCTCTTCCTGGTTTTATCTCATCTGGACACTTAAAAGGTTCACAGGGACTCCATGTGTAATGGTATCCATCTCGTTCATCAAATATCTCAACCCTGATCGGAAAATGATGAGAATATTAAGTATACAGTAGAACCTCTGATAAAGGATACTCTTAATCAAGGACACCCTCCATACTACGGACACTTGTCTTAAGTCACAAAACAATATAATTGTGTATTAAATAAAAGTCACGTAGTAGGTGGACCCCCATAGAGAATGGACTACTCTTTGAAAATGTTGGAGCTTTTTGTTCAGATTTTATCCCTATTGACATGAGCCTGTGGTTCAAAACAATTTGAAGTATTTGGATGAGGAGAGACAAGGAGAGTCCAGTTATTTTGAAATATTTGGACTGAAGGGGTCCAATTTTATCATGACATGATCAAAACTATCTCTAAAGGTTGCAGTCCTAAGGTGTCCTTTATCAAGAGGTTCCGCTGTGATAGTATATTTGTAGATGTATAGTGTACTGTATTCATCCTGGAAGAAGGATCTTCATGTCAATACATTTGTAACTACAACTACCATCATAATATATAGATAGATATATAACTTATGTCTTAGAACTTCTAATATACATTTGAGTGTCTTACGGATAATCGAAGACTGTAGTGAGGTTGAATCTTGTACCATTACATGTAAATACACAAGGTACATTTGCATCTTGTGCGCATTGTGCAGCCAAGAGGATCCCAGCAAGAGAGCTACATACAGCAACAAAAAAGATTAGTTTACACATTTTGAGTTCTGCACACAACTAGTCAGCTACAGTATGGCTGCTGAGCTACGCCTACTTTTACAATGGGTTAAAATTAAGTTAATTAATCATAAGTTTTAAATGCATCCATTATAATACACATACATAAGATCTGTAGATAATTGTTTTAACACTACCTCTGTCTCTGTCACACACATGTACAGATCAGTCGAAGACTCTCCACAATGTGGGCCTTGTCATATAGTATATTCCTCATTGAAGTGTCCATTTGATATCAAACTGACACCTTGTGCCATCTGCAGGTTAGTATGAAAACAATATATGCATAATATAATATGATTTACGTATAGTGTACTAATGGCCTGCTGGTTAAAGTACTGGCCTGCAATCGAAAGGTTGCAGGTTCAAGCCCCACTAGGTACAGGCTTTTTTTCACCCATGAGTATACTCAGCTCCACCTTCAAAATGATGTAAAGCCAGCTGTTGGTCCCAGGGAGCTGGTTAATATTAGCAACTTGTGCTATTTCAGCTTCCACATTACTGCATTTGGTAAATTATGTATATAATGTAATATTATGCTTAATACATATTATTTCCAGAGTAAAACAGGTTCCAAGTTTACTTCTCTCAACTTCTGCTCTACCTCCTGGCCTTTTAGTAAGGGGAGTGGGTTGTTTAATACAAGCAAGAGTCTGTAAACCAAAGAAAAGATGGAAGGGAGAAGATAGTGCCTCTAATGTCAGCTCTGTAAGTCCAAAGATGGTGTGTCTTCATAAGCTTGGTTTAGCCTCATTTCATCTACTCTCCCATTTTACCTACTTAATTTACTATTAATAGTTATTAATAGATTACATATTTATTAGTTACAGATTACAATAGATTACATGTTACTATTAATAGATGAAATGTTACTATTAATAGATTCCAGATTACATATTTATAGTTACAGATTACAATAGAGATTACATGTTACTATTAATAGATTAAACTTAGATTACATGTTACTATTAATAGATTAAACTTAGATTACATGTTACTGTGTATCATATAAAACAACACTCACTCCTAATAATGATACTGCTTAGAATAATTATGATAATTTGATAACGAATCCTCTCTATGGTTTAGTGTGGCAGGTGAAGTAAGACCATACCATAAGCCCATCTCTTTCTTTCACAGATGCTACCTTTTGTTGAATATAGTTTACATGGTCGTTTATTGAATAAATTAAAATTAAGAGGAATGAATGCCTTATTTGGTATAAAGGTTGAAATTACTGTTGGAGATACCATGATAGTTGGAGTTGCTGTAAGTTTTGCCTAGTTTCTGCCATTTTTCTTTTAAGTAATTCATCCATCTATAAATCTATCTATCTATCCATATTATCCATCCATCCCTCTATTCATCTATCCTATTCATCCATCCATCCACAACCAATCGTCCATGCATACAGTACATCGATCTCTCCTTTCATTCATTCATCCATTCATCCATCAATCCATTAATTTATCCATCCATTTATCTATCCATCCACTCACCCATTCACTCATCCATTTATCCATCTGTCCACCCATTCATCAGTCCATCTATCTTTCCTCGCCACAATATTAGTTGTAGTAGCTGAGAACATCTTTATTGTATTAATTTTCTGTACTTGTACTTATAGACTGGAAATGGTGTATTTTTAGAGGCTCTACCTCCACCAGGAAAACTGGTTGCTCCCATTATCGTATGTTTGTATGTGTCTGTGCATGTATCTGTGTGTGTCTATCTGTGTATGTCTGTGTTTCTGTGTATCTGTGTGCCTGTGTTTGTGTGTGCCTGTGTATGTGTTCATGTGTCCCTGTGACCCTGTGTGACTGTCTATGACTGTATATCTGTGTGCCTGTGTTTGTGTGTGCCTGTATACATGTCTCTGTGTGTGTGTGTCCCTGTGTGACTGTGTCTATGACTGTGTATCTGTGTGCCTGTGTTTGTGTGTGCCTGTATACATGTCTCTCTGTGTGTGTGTTCATGTGTCCCTGTGTGACTGTGTCTATGACTGTGTATCTGTGTGCCTGTATACATGTCTCTGTGCGTGTGTGTTCACGTATCCCTGTGTCTATGACTGTGTATCTGTGTGTATCTCATTTCATGTCTTATTATCATTAGGACCCTACAACTGTTTCTAGTCATTCTATTGACATTCAATCATCTCTTGATCAACTACTTGAAGAAAATAAACAAAGATATGCTTTGAATAAATCAAAAGTAATTTACCTATATATATATATATATATATAGCATGCTACCATGGCAACCGTTTGATGTGGTTAGGTCTTATATTTTTGTATATAGACCTGTGAATCTTTAATCTATCAGCATACAATATATTGTATATAGTACACTTACAGTTCTTATATAAAACAATATAAAACCTTGGTTTAGTGTCCTCGGATGTGATATAGCCCTCGCAGGCTCGGGCTATATCACATCCTTGGACACTAAACCTCGGGTCTATATTTTTGTATATAAGACCTGTAAGTGTACTATATATATTACATATATATATATAATTATATATATATATATATAATTATATATATATATAATTATATATATATATATGTGTGTCTGTCTGTCTATTTGTCTATCTATCTGTATGTCTATCTGTCTGTCTATCTATCTGTATGTCTATCTTTCTGTTTGTCTGTTTGTCTATCTCTCTGTCTATCTATCTGTCTGTATCTGTCTGTCTATCTATCTGTCTATCTATCTGTATGTCTATCTTTCTGTTTGTCTGTTTGTCTATCTCTCTGTCTATCTATCTGTCTGTCTATCTATCCAATTTCAGGTATTATCAGATGATGAAGAGATGCTGGACGGACATAATTCTCCTAAAACGGTATCACTAGAGACAGAACTGAACGAACTAGACTTAAATTTTGGAAAAGAAAAGGCAGTGATGATTGAGGTTACAAAATAAGTAGCACAGGATTTGTTATTGATTTTTTTTTGAGGGGGGACAGTTGATCACACTGCTTCTAGAGTCTGAGGGTATGTTTACCTTGGAAATTTTAAACATTAGGATCTCTGAAGTGGGAACTAGGTCCCCAGAAAGCATGATGTTGTAATATCAATTTGCTGTCAGGGGAATCCCTCCCCTCTATATGAAACTCTGAATAGATATACAGAATGACAGACATACATATCATATATAATTGTATATTTGTTTAATCCAGGTGGATGATCATCATCTGAAAGATGAAGATATTAATGATTTATTTATGGACCATGCTTTTCCAAAAGGTTGTCACAATTGTATATACAGCTGAATTATTAACCTACCACTTGTATTAACAAACATCAATACATGTCTCTATGGTTATACAGCTAGGCTGACTGGTTTTGAGTGTTTATATAATTATTATGGACAAGTTGTATGTTTAAATTGCTCTGTGTTATCACAGGTTTACACAGGTGGTTGTGCCAGCATATTCAGCTGGAATTAACTCTCTCGCCCAATACTATTCAAAACCTTTTGTTTGCTTTATAATTGTAACTGAACAGTAAAAATGTTTGGGGGGGGGGGGGGGGGGGGGGTGTGTGGTTTGTTGGAAGCAGTTACTATAAATATCTAGAAAGCTTTCACTGTCAAAATTAGTCTCATACCCAGACTGCCACGCCCTACAGGTGAAAAACGGTCTAGAACAGTTGTTTCAAATTCTTGGTCGAAGCGTCAAGCATCTTTTTTACTTATAAGGGAGCTTCATTGTAACCAATGTCTTTTTTGAGTGGAAAAGACATTTGACGCTTGAACCAAGAATTTGAAGCAACTGTTCCAGACCGTCTTTCATCCGTAGGGTGTGGTGGTCTGGGAATGAGGCTAGTCAAAAGGGTTAAAATGATATAGAATGTCAAGGAATGAAGGGTATAGTCTTAGCAGTGTACACTTCCCACTAGTGATGCACTGATAGAAGATTTTACCGATATTACCAATCCGATATTATATCTACCTACTGGTTTCTGATTCTGTCAATGAAAAAGAGCATTTTCTCAATAATTCTGAGTATCATAAAAGCAATTAATGATGGTATAATCACAAGAAATGACATTATTAGTACACTTTTTACAATATCGGTTACATCTTTCAGAAATAACCAATGATGATACTAGAAATAATGATAATGACCGATACCGATTACCAGTCCAATTATCGGTGCATCACTACTCTTCCCACCTTGTAATTTTGAAGTTGACCAAATGTCATGTATCACTGATGCACTCCTCCATCCTGGGGGACTCACAACACACACTCTATCTAGAAGGAGTGTCTTTTGGATGTAATGTGTGATAAATTGTCTTCCATACCATTTCTTTGAAATTCAGGATTTTATATCAGTAATCTTTCCTTTGTACCTGGAATATCAGAGAAATTATTAACAGACCAATCTAAGGTACTGGACATGTTGTGTGTATGTATGTATGTATGTATGTATGTTTGTTTGTATGTATGTATGTATGTATATATGTATGTATGTATGTATGTACTATATGTATATATACAGTATGTATGTATGTATGTATGTTTTACTTTCTTACATACACATGTATGTATATTTGTTTCAGTATGTATAATAATGTGACAGTATAATTACATGTATATAATTATATATAGATTGTATGACCACTACTCTTACCTTCTCCACCTCTTCTTCATTCTCTTCCTCCTCCTCCTCTCCTATGCTATGTCATATCATTTTGTAGGTTGTCTCTTTTGTTTCCAAACAAACAATTGATGGAAGACAAGATCAGCAATTCACTTCCTTCATGAACAAAACACTTCAAGTAGGAAACAGAATTTATTATCTTATTCCACATCAAAAAGGTGTGGCTCAAGAGTGGATGTGGTGATCTGAATATCAATTAGCTAAATCTCCGAACCTAGTATAAATGCCACACCCACTCATGAGCCACACAAGTGGGGAAGATTCTTCTTGATCCCATTTCTCATGTGTTATACTTTCCTCTTGATGTTTGTTTCTCATCTCATCTCCCCAGGGTCTGTTGTTTCGAGTACGGACTATTTATCCTTGCATGTTAAGTAACGTTTCATTTGAAGTTGATCTACCTGATGATGATGAAGTACAGGTTAGAGAGGTTCTTGATTTGATTTGAATATTACTACATCACGAGACCCTTATTAACAGGGTTCTCACTAAAAAAATATAAAGGGACATTTTATGCAAAGATTGAAAAAACTTAATAATTATTCATAATGGGTGTGGTCAATTCTGTATGTGTGTTTTTTTATCTTATTCTACATTCCTGCTGTTAACATGTTTCAAATAATTAAATATCAGCACATTCTGTCCTTTGTATCACCAATATTATCAACACAGAGCATATCAGCATAGTAATGTAGATACTGAAGGATAGGAGACTGGGTATTCTAGAATGATAGGGCCAGGGTTAGGAACCTCCCAATAGGAGCGTAGAGAGAACCCATCCTTCATTTCAACAACACCACCAGTTTAAATCACAAGTACATAAGCCTTCTTAGCAACGAACTCTTGCAAGTCGGAATCATTCAATATGGGCCATTTTCATGGGAAAGTGAACCGATACATTATCAATTATATAAGCTATGGGATGCAGGTTGTTCTCTGAGAATATATAATGTAGTTATGTATATCTGTACCTGTGTGTACATGTACAGTACAGTGGAAACAGCCAGTAATGTAGGATATTGTCCAATACATCTAGTGAATGTCTGGTAATATGCATTCTCCACCTCCTTGTGTGCAGGTGACAGTTGTTGCTATAGCAACCAGAATGAGATCTGATTGGTCAGAAGCATCAAAATCATCATCTTCTCACTCTATACACCCGCAACAGTTGCCTCCATTTTTATCAGAGGAGCTGATGTTTACAATGGAAGGTGGAAGTGAAGGCCCATGTGTTTCTCGAAATTCAGTAGTATCAACAAATTCAAATGAAGAACTATCCCCACCAAAAGTGAGTATGGTAACTTTCCTGATTAAAACCAAGAGCTCCTTCTACATGTAACCAGTCCCAAAGGATGGTACCATGGCACTCTCCTTCCCTTTAGTCTTGTCCTCTCACCTTTAATTTATCCAGTACATATATTTACTAGGTGATATTCTGTCATCATAATGTGTGATAGAAAACCAATATATTCATAGTTCAGGTTTCTTGAACTTTATAGTAGCACAATAAATTTGTTCTTGAAAAGAACGTTTCGGCCCAAGGGCCTTCTTTAGCTGGTTGAAACATTCTTTTCAAGAATAAACTTATTGTATTACTCTAAAGTTCAAGAAATCTTCACTATGAATACTGAAAACACAATATGGAATAAAATCAATATAATTTTTAAATAATTACAAAGGAATAAGGAATTATCCAGTATTACCATTTATGCTGCAATACACCATTTTACAACACTGATTGGACATTGTTGAGCTAATGTCATGTACTACTAATGCATGCCTCAGCCTTTAATATTTATCCTAGGGAAAATACTGATGCAACCATTCACTCAACTAAGATAGTTCAACTAATATAACATTTATATTATCTTGTATGATATAGTCATTTATGTTGACTCCAAGACCGAAAGTCCTGGGATACACTTGTACGAGATATCTTGGTGCTATAAACTTGTTTCTAATCAGAGAAACTACTTCTATCAAGGAGGTACGTATAATATAAGTCATCATGATTGTGAACAGATGTTTCAAGTCCAAATAAATTAATCAATACTTGTTTATATTTGTAATATCATATCCATCTATCTATTTATCTAAAATGTAATTATTTCGAGTTGAAGCTGAACTCATTATAAATTCATGAAAGATTACTATGGAAACGTGCAAATAAATGTTCTTGTGTGCATGCATAGTGCAGTTACCTCACTTTGCAGTTCATGTATACAGTGTGGTTACCATGGTGATTTATATAGCACTGCACATATTTAAAACTATGAATTTATAATAAACTCAGTTTCATGACCTCAGAAAAATGTTCATAACTTTATTTTAGAATGATCAACAATCTTTTTAGTTCACCATTTTCATATAATTATCCTTCCCATTCTTTTTCTGTGTATGTCAAATTTCAATCCATAGCTTCGTTATTGAATTACAATATAATCATGTATTAATTAACCTTATGACATTAAACTATATACCACTATAGTACATGTAGTCATCATGTGATAATTTTGAGGACATCATGAATGTGAGCAGACTTTACTTTAATTATCTTCTCTCACTTCCCTTATAGCTTGGAGGTATGAACTCCTTCTTGCATACTTTTATATCAGAAGCACATTCATTAGCACGTGCCCATGTGCTGTCCCTCGGTGGCCACGCCCTTATTAACTATCAATTAAGACAGTGTATAGTAATGGAACATCATCATAAGAATCAGGTATATCCATCCCATTGAAATAAATTCTTTTATTTAGCTTTGTGTTCTCAGAGTTGGGTTCGTATTTACCCTGCGAAGTATGCTATGCAAGGGGTTAATAATTGGATGTGTCCGTCTGTCTGTCAGTTAGTCTGTCATGCAAAAAAATTGGAATCGATACTTTAGAATACTTAACTAAACACATCAGTCAGCTAGAAAATAGTCATATAATAACATATGCATACCTGGCAGAAGCTAATGCAGTTCACATTATTACTTAGTGATGCACTGATAAGAGATTTGACCGATAGGACCGATATTTTGATAAACCAATAATTACTTTAGATATGTATATAATGATAACCGATACCAATATTATATCTACCTTTGGGTTTCTGATTCTTTCAACAACAAAAAAAGATATTTTTCTCAATAATTCTGAGTATCATAAAAGGGATTAATGATGTTATAATCACAAAAAATGACATTATTGGTACACTTTTTACAATATCGGTTACATCTTTCAGAAATAACCAATACCAATACTACAGATAACGACCAATACCGATTACCGATCAGATTATCAGTGCATCACTAGTCATATATGCAACTGTACTATCACATACGTGAAACATATTGCAGCACAATGTGACAATGTAATACAATAATTGAACAATCCTAGAAATTATACTATGTCAAACACACAGGGACAGTGTCTGCTGAACTTGACTGGAGATGCAACACAGCTTCAAAAAGATGAGTCCAATCTCATATCCTCAGACCGATTCCAGCCTCTAGAACTGTCAGATTTATCAGAATCACCTACTCTTGTATATCGAAAACGTCTAAAAAAATCCAATGAAAGTCCTAAATTAAGTGGTACTGATACACATTTAACTATTACTTCAACGCCCTATCAAATATCTGCTTGCTAACTTCCAATTTGTGACTTGAAAATTTGTGACTTGAAAGAGTACTTTTGTCTCTTCGTGTAATATTTTTTTAATAACAATTTATTTGTTTTAATTTTAATAATTCAGTTACACTTTTTCACATGTAAAGTATTACCTATACTATTCATTATCCACCATATAATTTCGAAAGAGAAACAGTAGCAGGAAGCCAGGAATTCCTACGCATAAAGGGATTTGTGGGTAAAAGAGATACCCTCGTCCCTCTGTATTAACCAAGTTAAACAGCTGAGTAAATACTGTTTAAGGGTCTTTTACGTGAAAAAGCAGAGTAATAAAAATGGGAGCAATTCATAATTAATACAGTAACCACACTAATTAGTATGTTAATACAGTAACCACACTAATTAGTATGTTTATACAAGTATCATCAACCCTCCTTTACTGAACCACTCCTTGCAAAAGTATTATATAATTGGGTATACAAGTGCCAGGAGGACCATTTCACAAGTTGCAGTTGAGGCTATTACACTAAAGTTGCAGTTGAAAGCCATCACACTGGAGGCTGAACACACACAGTTTACAATTGACTGGTTAACAGCTGTAAGTGTTAACTTTTGTGTTGTAACCATACATGCATGTTCACTTTATACATTTTTGTCTAGTGAAACATTTTCTACAATTTTGGTGTTGAAATTAGCTATCTTTGTCATGATGAGCTACAAAGCTCTAATGATTTATTGCTTTCTAAGCATGCAGCTGGTCCATATGCGACAGTTAATTTATGGAGCTCCTTTAATTCCTAAAGTAACAAAAGTTATTAACGAGTTAAAAGAGAATATAAGTGAACTGCAAGATCAGGTGAATCCAAAAATATTAATAAATGTTATATATATTATTTTTTGTAATAAAAGCAATTTTGCTAATATCTAAGTATAATGCATAAAATTTTAGTCATATTTTGGAGTTTGGATGATGCAAATACTAATCACATATTACATACATACAGTTAATAACTTACACTTTATTCATTGGCTGTAGTAAAACTATTTGAAGTGTTGGTACTAGATATAATTGGAGTTTGAATAGTGCAGCCTAATGTATAATTATGTTATTATTAGATAAATGAGCTGCAGATGACTTTGGAAACTTCACAGCAAAATATATTTCACTATCAAAACACAGGTATGAAGAATTAAAAGATTATATAGAACCATGTAAGGATCTCAATGTGCATGATGTGTAATTGCTGCAAGAGAAATCCTTATTGTGTTAATTACTTCATAGCAACTTGAAAGCATGTTTTAGTCTAAGGCTCTTTCTTTAAGGTTGATATTATTCAGGAGGGACGGCTTTACATCCCCTTCCAAAGGGGGAATGTGGTGATGAACACCTCCTCATTTTTGAGGGTATAGAGCTGAGTATACTTATAGGCGAAAAAAGCCTGTACCTAGTGGGGCTTGAACCTGCAACCTTTTGATTGCAGGCCAGTAACCAGCAGGCCACTAGTACCCCCCCTTTATAAGTATTATGTGCATATACAATTTTATCTATGTTAAATTTTCACAGTGATGTCAGGAAATGGTCCAAGATTTTTTGCAAAATGGTTGACCCTAGATGTATCTGCTCCATCTAGTGTATCAACTCTCTATATATACACCAAGCAGCTCTTGTTAGTTACCTGCTATGCATCAGGAACTGTGACAATATTCGAAATCCTGGAAAATGTTGAGGAGATACAGACTATTCATAGACAAGGTGCTGTATCAGCAGAAGGTTTTTATTTAGATGGCAATCATTATTTAGTCTTGGCTGTTCATTTTGACAATGAAGGCAACAGTAAACCATCTGTGTTGTATGAATGGGATGGAGCAAAGTTTGTTATTTGTCAGATGTTTGAAGCAAAAGGTGTAACAGATGTTGAATTTACAAGAACTCACGATGATGAGAGTCTCTTAATATTTTCTGCGTATCATGATGGATTAAAAACATATAGGGTCCCATCACTACTATACAAGTGGAATAAAGAGCAAAGAAAGTTTGAACTTCACCAGGCCCTACAGACAACGGGAGCTAAAAAGGCACATTTTTTTCACACAGGTCAACAGCTTTGGCTCACGGTAGCATGTGAATATAATGATAAGACATCGAGTACTTATTCGTATGTCTATCAGTGGAATGGGACTTATTTTGTTACTTTTCAAAATATATTAACACACCGGGCCCATGATTTGTATCCTGTGGTTGCAGGTAATTGTCATCTGTTTTTAGTAGCCATTAACTTTATGAACGATGGCACTCACAATACTGAATCTATTGTGTATAGATTTAGCCACTTTGAAAACAGGTTTGTACATTATCTGTCTATTGCTACTTATGGTCCTTGTGCTGTTGAGTACTTCATAATACATACTGAACGTTATGTCGTTATTGCAAACTCATATAATGAAGAAACCTTCAGCTCTAGAGTAAAATCCAAAGTTTATCGTGTTGATGGTACAAAATTTGAATTGTTTCAAGAAATACCAACTATAGGTGCAACAGATGTGCATGGTTTCGTGACACTAAAGGGGAATACTGTATTAGCTATTGCTAATGAAGGTGGAAATGTTGTTCTGTATAAATGGTATGATGTAAGTGCTACTTCAGTTTGTAGTGAATGATCTGAGACTCCTTTTATTCAGCATTTCACTTGTTATTATTTATATAAACTTTATTCATATCACTATGACGATTGATAATGAAATCATAATTAAAGTGTACAGTTTTGTTGTACATACAATTCTTCGATTACAATTTTACAAGAATATTAAAAACAATTAAAAAATGAAGAGCATGTATATATATATATATATATATATAGGGATATTAAAACCGAAAAAGCATAGAAACAAGGTTGGGATGGTACCTAAACTAAACCACTTCACCTACGAACATATAGAAGTATAGCTAATTATATATTATGTATTTTGCAATTTACCATAGGTACTTCTGTAGGGTTATATGAAATTGAGGCACCATCCCAATCTCGTTTCCATGTAAGATGAACAGTTAAATTGGAAACTCTTTCGAAATTCAATTTATGCCTTAGTGTAATTATAGTTAAAACTGTCTACCCACAATTATAACGTTAATGGTTCTTTTTTTATAAAACCATTTTTCTTTTCCTAATCCAATGAATTGATTTAAGTACTATCATTTTCGATTGCATTTCATTGGAAATATTTTCAAATTAACGAAGTAATTTCTTTCTCTTTCAAGTAGCTAGCTATATTTCTCAAGACTATTTTCAAATCATCATTCTTGAAAATATTTTCCAATTAGCTAGCTATCACTTTTTCTACTCTTTTGTTATAATTGAATACACTATTTTCGATGTCATTTGTTTTCTAATTATAATTCGACTGGTTGCATTTAAAAAAAAATCATCATCGTTGCTACCATGCATGCATCCTTCGGCAAAAGAATGTTTTCAAAGTCAACAGTATTTTTGTTCGGTTTCTGTATGTTATACAAGAATAGCACTATATAATATTGTACATAAATTATTTAATAATAATTATTATTCTATACATAAAATATTTTACAATTAATAATTAATTGCACCCTGCACACACCTCCCTGGCGAGGATGGGTGCGTACATGCATGCATGCATGCTCCTGCAGACCTGCTGCACGTGCAGGAATTTGAGCTCCCTATCATAAGCCACAGAAGACTGTGCATGTCATCGATCTCAAGACTCAAGACGAAGAAGATTCTGCATGTACCAGGGAGGGACCCAGGACCAAGATGTGAAGGATGTGGATAGATGGATGAAGATTAAACAACAGGTGATTCTTGTTCTTCTATGTGTATTGTTGCCATCCGTGCCCATGTAATTCATGCATATCATATTAATAATTCCGTTTGTCTATCATGTTAATTTGCATATTCTTTCTTCTCTCGCCCAGAAAACTCTACTTGCTACCTCCCTGTCCATCTATCCACTCTCTCTCTACCTCATCGCATCTATACTTCAATAAGAGATAAGTTATGTCTCCATACTCTTTTCTATATTCTATATTTTCTTCTTAAATATTATTTTATTGTGAACAGTTTATTTACTATTTTTCCTCCCTGCACAGGTCTGTTTCTGATGATTTCGAGGTTTCTTCTGGTGTTCTCTTCTTGGAATTCGGATGCTCATTTGTTCTAATCACTCCTATCAGCCAGGGTCGGCCATGCCACCCTCCTTTTCTTTTTTTTTGGGGGGGTGGCATGGTCGATCCTGGTTGGTAGGAGTGTGCGGGACAAATGAGTATACCGATGCCCAGGTTGGGGACGCCGGAGGTCTCTTCGAGTCACTAGATCCAGCCCCGTGTGGGGCAGTTCCAGTACATCCGGTCTAGCTCGTCTAGTGTTCCAGTTACAGTCTAACTACCTCATCCAGTTCCAGTCTACTTCGACCAGTGCTCCAGTTCCAGTCTACTTCGACCAGTGCTCCAGTTCCAGTCTACTTCGGCCAGTGCTCCAGTTCCAGTCTACTTCATCCCAGGACCATCCCCATTGGGATTTCTCTTCTGCAAGGACTCATCTTCATTGGGATTTCTCTTCTACAAGGACTCGTCTTCATTGGGATTTCTCTTCTGCGAGGACTCATCTTCATTCATTGCTTATTCATCTCAATGGCAGTCAGTTCTTTGAAATATATTGTTTGTTTTTTTTGTGTATGTGTATTTCAATTGTATTTTTTGTTCAATTGTATTTTTTAATGTTTCTTTGAAATGTTGTTCTTGTGTTTTGAATTGCATTTTCAATATAATAGTAAATTATTATCAATTTTTAAGGAAATGTTAGTGATTAATTTTCTTTATTTTCGATTCGTAATTAAATTTGATCTATTACAGTTGAAAGCCTATGATTAATTATGCTTAAATAGTCTATTTTTCTTAATCTTTAATTTTCTATATTTTCCATTCGTAAGAATAATAATTAAATTTAGTCTATTACAGTGGAAAGCCTACGATTACTTATGCTTGTATTGAATATACTAGTCTATTTTTCTTAATCTTTCAACTTCTTTCAATACCAATGAATAGACTATATGTATAATTTTATTACTTGAATTTCTTTTGCAATATTGTATGAAATTTTGAATTGAGCTAATATTAACAAGTCCATGGCAAATTTGCAGCCCTCAGGTTTGTTATGGGAATGTGGTAACTATAAAGATATATATAGTTATGATTATAATATTCAGTTGTACATCAGTATGCATCTTTTCTGGCTTCCGGGTCAGGCTAGACTTCCTGCAAACCCCAAAGTGTTAATAATAAGGTGGAGGGACGGCAATTTACATCGCCATTATAGGTGTTAGTGTTGTTCACAAGCAGAGAATCTTTTTGATAGTTCACTGGTTGGATCTTGTTTTCCACCATCTGCAAAATGGATAACAGTTTGGTGTTATTAATACTGTGTTTCTGTTTCGGATTAGTTAAAACTCAAGGTGAGAATGTGCATGTGTGTTTTTCAATTCTGAACTCACTGAACACATAAAATTTATAAAAGCAAGATTAACTCTTTCTGATGTTTCAGATGGATTTTTTATGTGTCCCAGCACTGGTCGACCAATCCCAACAGACTATTTATGTGATGGTTATGAGGATTGCGCTGATGGAGCAGACGAAGAGAATTGTGGTAAATTTGTTATTAAGTATTACCTAACTATTATTTGTGAGTTGCGAATTTTAGGCTTTGTCATTTGACGAGAATTATTATTAATAATTTAAAATGAGTAGATTTGATGTGTACTCATAATTGTCAGAAACATTGTAGCAGAATGTCATCACACAAATATTATTTATTATTTCGGTAGACATTATCTTTTGCACAAGTTCTTTAAAGTTATTATGAACCAGAACTATAATACAAAATGTTTATATACACATACATCGCCACTAATGAAGGCAACAGTAATAAAACATATCAGTTTTAGTTACTAAGTCCATTTACACCAAAGTAAAGCTAACCCAAGTTTCCATAGAGAAATACACTGCTTAAAAATATGTATGCTATGATAGGTAACATTCTTTCTGTCTTTATCTGTTCTCTTTTTCTGTATCTATCTATATCTATCTATATCTGTTTCTCTCTCTCTCTCTCTCTGTCTTTCTCTTTCTAATTATATATATTTCATAATTCATCTACTTAATTTTGTGATCTATTATAGGAAGTGGTTTTCAATGTGAGGCATACGAAACAAAATGTGCATCAGGTGGAAAATGTGTAAATCTAGTGTTCAGATGTGATGGTTTGAACCATTGTCCTGATGGCTCAGATGAACTAGATTGTGGTTAGTCTGTAATGTAGTACTATAATAATTACAACTTAATTATGGACTACACTTCATAATTATAATGGAGTGATCTCATTTGAAGTATCCTCTGTGGAACATGATCACAGAGTTATAATTCTACTGTGCACATGACACAAATAAAATTAGGCTCTGTGGAACATTATCATGATGATGTTATGGTAATTATGATTTTACGCTGCACATTACACAAATGAAATATACACTAGTACAACCTAAAGTATACATGTAAATAATCATTAGGCTCTGTGGAACATCATCATCATGATGTTATGGTAATTATGATTTTAGAGTGCACATTACACAAATGAAATACAGTGAAACCCCTCTACTCAGGACACCCTGAAATGAGGACACCCCTGTAATCAGGACACTTTTATTTATCCCAAGGGTGTTCGGAATAGAGAGGTTTCACTGTATACACTAGTACAACCTATAGTATACATGTACATAATCATTAGGCTCTGTGGAACATTAATTGTGATTTTACACTGCACATACACAAATCAAATATGTATACACTATACAACTATACATTAACATAAACATTAGGCTCTGTCAAACATGATCACGAAATGACATAAGTACGTAATTATTATGTATAATGAATTATTATTTTGTATTCTCAAACAACAACCATCTCTGACTAACTGTGTGAAAGTTCAAATCTATATGAGATCGGAGGTCTATTTTACGTCATCAGTAGTAAACATATAGATAATAAGGTTTCAAATTTAATATATATAATTATGTTGTATATGTGTGTGCCAAACCACAAATTGGTAATCTTTTCATGAAGCAGAGTGAAGTCAACGTTATAAATTATAATCCAGGGTTTCCTTTAGGTATCCCACCCTCCCCCACCTCCTTGCTACTGTCTTGGAATTTGTTTGTTAGTATGCACACCATGATAACCCTGCATGTCCACCTCCCCACCCCCCCAACACATTTTATAAATAAAGGTCTATATATCACTAAGTTATGACTATTGCACTGAGTTATATAAATTATTTATTATTTGAAGAAAGCATCATACAATATTTATTATTATTACCTTCTATGTATAACATTTATTTGATATATCAGAAATTCGTCAATGTCAAGATTGGGAACACACTTGTGAGAATGAACGTTGTATACCAGAGCTGTTTATTTGTGATGGTTATGACGATTGTGGGGATAATTCAGACGAGAAGGATTGTCCAAGAGGTAACTGGGTAACCTGGGCAACACATTGCAGTGCTTGAAATATGTTTGAAAGAAATCATGTGACGACCATATAATTTTGTATTATAATTATTAAATTAAAGACTGTTTGTACAGTTATTGACTGTTCTGGGTGTTACATTTACAGTATGTGTCTGCATTTAGTGTTTATTTTCAATGTGAGCCGAGACCAGTGTAGTATTAGCATTGTTACAAACCATGGCTTTACTCCTGATGGAGTAATGTTTATGGTCAACTCCTATAAGGGTTATGACAGCACATACATAGTGGCTGCACGACTGAAGCATTCATTACCACTCTTGCAGTATATAGAGGATTGAGAAGTGCTGGTGGTTGTCTGGTTGTTGTAGCTCAGTGGCGAGAGCACTGGTGGCTAAAGTCAATAGCCCTGGGTTCGATTCCCAGTGACTACCAGCAGTTTTTCGCTTTCCTCTTTCGTCCTTATTCATAGAACTTAGGATTCATTCTAAATGACTGATTTTCGCATCCACAGTCACATATACATACACATTGGTGTTGGTTTAGTTTGACAATAATGACCGCATTTAGTTATATTAAAGTATGTCTAAACTAACTAAAGGTGTCCATTATTGGCCAATTTTCATTTCAGTTACGATGTAGTTCGTTCTAGTTATTGCAGTAAACTTGTAATTTAGTTATAGTTTAGCTAACTAAAAGTCAAAATGCCTTACTAAAAGGGATTTTAGTTATAGTTAACTAAACTAACACTAATATACCAATTACATCTGCATTGAATTGAGTAAAAGATGAGCAATGACATACAGTTGATTTTTTATTTATTTTGAAGTGCTAATCTATTAAAAATAATAAATATATGTATGACTGACTCCATTTCTTTTCTTTATTGTAGAAAATTGCAATCCTGATAATGAATGGGAATGCAAGGATGGTGAACAGTGTATTGCAAAGAACTGGATATGTGATTATGAACGAGATTGTGGTGACGGTAGCGATGAAGAAAACTGCGATGGTATGTTTCTTTCTGCTTCCTCACACTAGAACAGACACACACGATAACTAGTAGTATTCCCTCTATCTTTCTTTCTATCTCTCTCTCTCTCTCTCTCTCTCTCTCTCTCTCTCTCTCTCTCTCTCTATCTCTCTCTCTCTCTCTCTCTCTCTCTCTCTCTCTCTCTCTCTCCTTAGAGTATATTAACCCATGTGGAATAGGATTGTTCAACTGTACCCATTCAAAATGTATCAGTGGTGACAAACTATGTGATGGGTTTGATGACTGTGGAGATCTCACTGATGAAGATGAATCTATTTGTTGTAAGTTATGTTATTATACCACTGATGAAGGTAGTTGCATAACTATTAACTACTGAAACGTTTGGTTACTAAAAACATTTTTTGATTGGTAAAAACTATCGATACTAAATGTATGATTATGTTGACTGTACATGCCATATGTACATGTACATGTATATACAGGTACATGTATGTACATATACATGCACGTATGTAATTTATGTATGACATTGTATGTATGTATGTATGTATGTACATATATGTACTGTATGTATACATACATGTATGTACATGTATATACATGTATGTATTTATGTACATGTATGTATATACCAGCCTTATGTGTACAGTTTGTACATGTAACATGCACACTTATGTATGACATTGTACATGTATGTATGTATGTATGTATGTATGTATGTATGTATGTATGTATATATACGTACATGTATGTTTGTACATGTATGTATTTATGTACATGTATGTACATGTATGTTATTTACATGTACATATGTATGTATGTACCAGCCTTAGTGTGTGTGTGTGTACAGTTTGTACATGTACATGTATGTACATGTACATGTACTTTTTTTTTACAGATGTCTTGAATTGTAATCATAATCAGTTTGCATGTCCAGACAAGTGCATAGATGGTGATGGAGTATGTGATGGAGAATATGACTGTATTGATAACAGCGATGAAATCAACTGTGGTAAGTATAGTTAATGTTATAGCAAGGATTATCACATAAGGAGTATACGATTTTACTGATCTCAAAACTAGACCTTTGGGATTAGTACAATCATACACTCCTGCCATCAATGAGTCTAGTGGCTCAGATGGAAAGAGTGTCTGACTATATATCAGAAGGTCCTGGGCTCAACTCTTAGTTGGATTCCTGACTTTTTAAATTTCCAGTTCTCTCTTGCCATCGTATCATAATATTACAAATTACTGTCAGATGGTATTTTCATAGCAAATAAAAGTTAGACATATGAGACATATTTTAGGTGATCAGGGGGGAATGTTCCCACACAAAAATGTAATAAATATGATTAGGAAGTAGAGTGGCGCTGTGTCACGTCAAAACAAGATGTCATATAGTACACGTAATGTACAGTCTCTTGGTAAAAATGTACAATCATGTATGTCTACTGTCTACTATATGTATAATGATAATGTCAGATAGTCATTCACAAAGAGGGTAATCTCCGAGAGCCCTGGCATTTATTCCTTTTACCCCTCAAGAAATCAAACTTGTAGATTTCAGAACCAGTACTTTGTAATTTTAAAAAGCTCCTATGCCCCCTCCCTTCCATGTACATGTATGTTTTTATATTTTCATTTATTTATCTTATACAGATTCACACTGCAAGTCTAGAGAATTTCAGTGCATAGAAGGAACTTGTATTAGTAATGAATTACATTGTAATGGTGTGATGGATTGTACTGATAGCTCTGACGAATTTCTATGTCGTACGTTAAATCAATTATATACACATATATACATACATGTATGTACATGTACATGTGTATGTTACTATGGAATTATGTACATGTACATGTATGAATGTATTACGTACATGTTAGAACTACACATGTATATAATACTATGTACATGTACATGTACATGTTAGAACTAGTATTATTATGTACATGTACATGTACATGTACATGTTAGAACCAGTATTACTACATGTACAGTATGTTGGAGCTGTCACAATACATGTTTTTTTGATATGATTATTATAAATATTATTATTATATGTACATGAATGCATATCACTGTGTGTATGATTATGTAAACTATGTACCCACCGAGGTTTCATTAATTATATTATTAAAATTAATCCAGCTAAGTTTTATTTATTAATTATTAATATTAAACCTGGTATGGTGCCTAAGAATGAAAGAATTGAAACATGACTCCAAATTTTGCAAAACTCTGTGCGTGTTACTTGCTGAGCTGTTTAAATGTCGAGCAAAGCTTTGAATATGAAAATCCATGTACATGTACGTATGTGTGTATATATTCATGTATCAGTGTTTCCCCCAAAGGATGGTACCATGGCGCTCCCCCACCCTTTAATCTTGCTCCCCCATTTTTAATTTTATGCTGAAAAACAGTTTTACAACACTGTTGACCAACCATCATGTACATATACCATTGATGTACTCCTTCACACTTAATGTACATGTATGTATGTATGTGTGTATGTACATATATGTATGTATATGTATGTATATGTATGTACATGTATGTATGTATGTATGTATATATGTATGTATGTATGTATGTATGTATGTATGTATGTATATGTATGTATGTATGTATGTATGTATGTATGTATGTATGTATGTATGTATTCATGTACGTACATTGTATGTATTAGTTGGTTTTAGTTGGACAAAAATAACTACTTTTAGTTGTAGTTATAGTATGCTAGTTTCTCATACTTTTAGTTTAATTATAGTTTAATTAACTAAAACCCTAAGCTTACTAAAAGGGTTTTAGTTTTAGTTAAATAACTAAAAGTGCACATTATTGGCCAATTTTCATTTTAGTTAGTTATAGTTATTGCAGTAGACCTGTAATTTTGTTACAGTTTAAAAGTCACAATGCCTTACTAAAAGGGGTTTTAGTTATAGTTATAGTTAACTAAAACAACACTAGTACTATGTATGTACATGTATATATACATGTACATGTACATACATGTGTACGTACGTATGTACGTACATGTGTATGTATGTTACAATTAACAAACATGTTGATGTTTTAAATACTGAACACCTGGTGTAGATAGACCTAGTATTGTAAGGCTGCATATAATTCAGTTACTTAATCAGATTTGATAGTGCTATTAAGTAAAAATCAGGCCTACGTTATTGCATACAAAACTCATTTCTAATTCTCCAGGAACTATATTGCCATGTTGTATGGGTAATTTGGTATTTAAGAACTTTAGTGTTGTTTCAGTTTGACATTAGTTATAGTAGATATCATATTTAGAACAACTATTTTATATGTAACTTGAATTAACAAAAATGGCAGCTTCGAAGATTTATGTACATGTATCTTTATTTGACTCTGTCTGTCTCTCTCTCTCTCAAACACACACACACACACACACACACACAAATATACAGCGACCCCCCAACCTGTTCAATGCTCAACGCAGGAGTATCCATGCATGGATAGAATGCAATGCATTCCTGACAGTGCATTGTGTGATGGTACTGAACAGTGTGATGATGGATCAGACGAGTTGACATGTCGTAAGTGATCAATATATAACAATACTAATATCAAACTCACTATTTATATTTAAGTCTGTTTGTCTGTCTGTCTGTCCATCTGTTTATCTATCTATCTACAGTGTATCTACATGTACATGTATGTATCTATCTGTTCATTGTATTGTGTTGGATATACATGTATATATACATGTATGTGTGTATCTGTCTGTCTGTCTGTCTCTGTCTGTCTGTCTGTCTGTCTATCTACCTATCTACAGTGTATCTACATGTACATGTAGATACATAAATGTATCTGTTCATTTATTGTGTTGGATATATATACATGTATATATACAAGTACATGTACATGTATATTATTTATAGCACGTACAATGTACATTAATAATTGTACACATTACACACATGTAGCATTGAATTCTGTTGGTATAAACGAATGCAATATGACAAATGGAGGGTGTGATCATATCTGCCATGACACGAAGTATTCTCATTATTGCTCATGTAATGAAGGGTATCATCTCAATACAACTGATTTAAGATCTTGTATCGGTAAGGATTGGAAATTGTAATTTTTATGGCAATGAAATTTAAGTTGGCCATGTAGCTATTATGTCATTAAATATGTCCTGTAATGAATCATTTTATCAAGTGGATGAATGAATGAATGAATGAATGAATGAATGAATGGGTGGATGAAAGAATGAATGAATGCATAAACAAGTGGATGGATGGATGAATGGATGATGGATGGATGGATGGATGGATGGATGGATGGATGGATGGATGGATGGATGGATGGATGAATAAAGAGTGAACTATTAAGAAAATTAAAATCCATGAAATGTTTTTACCATGAATATTTGCCAATCTACATGTATGGTATATCTTTTATTAACACTTAATTAGATACTAACGAATGTGATGCATATTTCGGAGTTTGTAGTCAATATTGTAAGAATACTGTTGGAAATTACAGCTGTTTCTGTGCTCCTGGTTTTGTGGAATCTCCATCTCATGGTTGTAAAGCTTCTGGTAAGAATAACCAGTTATTGTGGTCTGCCTAGACATGTACATGTATACCAATGTATCATCAGTATATTGTACATGTATCATTATTATATATATCGCATATATCTTAATATACATGTACTAATGTATACCAGTGTTCTATCTAGAAAAGTGGGTGGGGTTGGGTGGGGGTGATGTGATTTTGCAGTAGAGAGAGCACAACAATCCTTTAATAACAGCACCGTCATCTTCAGGGCTATGCCAAGGAAATTCCTCCTTCCAATCAGAGTTTATGTTTACACAGTCTTATTGGCTAGCGCTAGTACACTATCAGCTTTGCCGTGTGGTAAACGATAAGACACACTTCTGTTTATTGTGACGTCCAACAACCTCTAGTAATATTAATTATAATTTACATGTATTTATAGCGCAGCAAGGCACCGCGGTTCCATGCTTGAGTGAGATCACAATGCATCATCAGTATATTATTTGTATATTTTCAGTATATTGTTGAGTACATGTCACCAGTGTAATTATTAATCAGTATATCATCCATATACATGTACATGTACATGTATCACCTTGGTATATTCTTGTCATACATCTAGTATACCTCTCATCTGATAGGTACAGCTGCTTATCTTCTTTTCACTAACTGGTTTGACATACAGAGAGTGAATACTAGAGGAGTAAAGAACCTTGATATACTTATTTCTCATTTGAGAACAGCAACAGCTATCGATTATCATTACAAGTAATTTCATATTCTCTCTCCTGTATCCCTTATTTGTCTTTCTCATCCTCTTGTTCTTATTCATCCATCCCTACTCTTTATTCATCTATCCTCTAACCCCTCTTCTTCTTGACCTTCATTTATTCCTCTTCATTCTCTTTTTAATCCGCTCTTCATTCTGTCCTTCATTCTGTCCTTCATTCATTTCTCCTCCTCCATCCCATTGTCTTAATTTCTTCATTCCTTCTTTCTCTTCCTTATTCTTCATTCCATCTTATACATCCTTCATTCCAAATGCTTCTTTCCTCCTCTTCCATTTCATCCTGTTTCTCTTTTCTTTTCCTCGGGAACTCTGTAGTCTTGGTCTTATATTTTGGAGTGACGTAACAAAACAAGCTATAATGAGGGCAAGGCTTAATGGAACTGAAATTAGGACTGTAGTGGACTATGGACTAATCAGACCAGGTCAGCTCTTCCTCTTGATAAGATCTATGTGCTCATTCCAATGTTGTCGAAACTAATATGATATCCTATGCCAAATCGATGTACTCATTCCCATGTTGCTAGTACAGACACCCCCATGTACTCATTTCCATGTTGCATAACAGATATTCCATACCAAATGTTTGTGCTCATTCCCATGTTGCCAGTACAGATTTGCCATACCAAATCCATGTACTCATTCCCATGTTGCATAACAGATATCCCATACCGAATCCATGTACATGTACTCATTCCCATGTTTGTATTACCTATATCTGATCTGATCTTATTCATGTCAATCCATTGACACCATCATTAGTCATTAGTCCATTATTCATGTTTTCAGAGGGTCTAGCCGTAGACTGGATACATAATCATATATACTGGACTGACACTAAATTAAAGAGAATTGAAGTAGCTAACATCAATGGAGGACAAAGAACCATCTTATTTTCAGGCATAAACAACCTTCGAGATATCATTGTTGACCCAATTAACAGGTTTGTACTTTAAATCCCCTTTAGTGAAATAATTAACTAATTTTGAGAAGTTAAGTAATTACCCAACAGATTTTCTACAGCTTCTTTTTCTCTCGTACTGTCTATTAAAGGTGCTTGTTTTGGTTTCTTCAATGAAGTACATTTTGTGCATGCTCTTTGCAATGAGATTTGCGCATGACCTTTGAACCATAACACACATTTACATACATGTACACTCATTGAAGATCGTTTACTATCCAGATGGATTTATTGGACAGAAAGCAAAAGAATCAGTCGTTCCTCATTGGATGGAACAGATTTCAGAATATTTCTTTCTGAACATGATCAAATATACTGGCCAACGGGTCTTACACTGGATTATTATACCCAGACCCTTTACTGGATTGACACGGAAAGCAAAACAATTAGTTTGTGTAAAACTGATGGAAGACAAAGGCGATTACTATACTCAGAAAATATTATCTATCCATTTGGAATAACTGTTTTTGAAGATGAGGTATGTTTAATTACATGTACATGTACTTGTATATATGATTATATATACATGTTAATAGTTATGTACA
The DNA here is from genome assembly GCA_947044365.1 of Petrosia ficiformis. Lineage (NCBI taxonomy): Eukaryota > Metazoa > Porifera > Demospongiae > Haplosclerida > Petrosiidae > Petrosia > Petrosia ficiformis. The sequence continues at coordinate 4,757,904 of OX345648.1, forward strand.
TGTTTGTCCAGTTTTATTGTGTGTGTTTGTGTGTGTCTCTGTTTCTGTGGTACTGTGTTGAGGTACATGTACAGGGTTTGTATTACGTGTACATGTACATGTACATGTACAGTATGTACTGGTATATATCATAATATATGTATGCTTAATTTATACTCTATGCTTGTATTGCAGTTATATTGGACTGACAGGAGTCTTGGCAAAATCTTTTCAATCAACAAACGAAGCGGAGAGAACTTTCGTGAGGTTCTTACTCTGATTTATAAGCCAATAGATGTTGTAGCCATCCATCCTTTGAAACAGCCATACCCACAAGGTAACAACCGCTACCATCAAATTATGTTATGTACATGTACATAAGTCTTTAAACATTATTACTATCTATCTGTTTATCTATCTATGGGTCTGTCAATCTGCATCTTTGTGTTTATCTATCTACATGTACATGTATCTACACGTATCTATGTATCTACACGTATCTATGTATCTATTTATCTACATGTATCTATTTATCTATCCATCTATCTACATGTATTTATGTATCTACATGTATCTAACTATCTATCTATCTATCTACATGTATTTATGTATCTATCTGTCTACATGTATCTATTTATCTATCTATCTATCTTATGTATCTATGTATCTATCTATCTATCTACGAGCCTGTCACTCTGCATCTTTATCTTTGTGTTTCTATTTATCTATCTACATCTATCTATCTATCTATCTATCTATCTATCTATCTATCTATCTATCTATCACATTTAGTTGAAATATTTATAGCTGTACAATTATACAGAATAATAATAAAATTATAATTATTATTTTAGAAATAATATAATTATAATAATGTAGAGTTTGATACTGGGGGATGGTTGTTGCCCTGCTATAGTTTAAAGATTGCATGCATATGAACGTGATTTTACAATTCTCTCATTCCTACCAGATATTATACAATTGGACCCATGTTCTATCAACAATGGAGGATGTGAGTATTTATGTTTACGAAGTGCTGAACCTAATAGTAGCAGTTGTCTTTGTCCACCCTCCCTACACCTGTTACCTCAGAATAACACTTGTTCCAGTAAGTACATGTACATGTATATTATACATGTATAGTTATATATAATTACATTTACGTATATATAATTATATACATGTACATGTATATACATGTATAGTTATAATTACATTTACTTACAGTATATATAATTATATACATGTACATGTATATACATGTATATATACAACATATTTCCTGATTTTTATAGTACAATTTGTAAGTATACATGCAATTACTGTATACAAATAACGTTTGTCACATGAATGTCACATGACATGACTGTGTTATTGCACTACAGCTGTCCATACATTTTGTTTGAAATGTGTTCTACATGCATGTTCATCACGAATGTCTATTTAGAACCAAACCTGCTTATCCTGTTTTCCATGGTGGACAGTCTTCGGATGATCTCATTGGAGATCGATGAGATATATGATGTGGAGCTACCAATTGTTAATGCCGAGTTCCCAAATATGGGAGTATTAGATTGGGACAGCAAGTCTGATCAAGTGTTCTGGGCAGATTCATCTCAGGAAACCATCAACTCTGTTTCTATTAGTGTGAGTTCTACAAAGAGTTCTTCAGTTCTTGAAGTGGTCTCTTTGTGTTTCTCGTTGTTTGTAGATTCATGTTCCTTTGATGTCATTACTGAGTTAGACACTGACTAGCACTGTACATGTAGGTAGAGAGTGATAGATAGATACATTAGCACTACAGTTAGAGAGTGATAGATAGATACATTAGCACTATAGTTAGTGAGTGATAAATACATTAGCACTATAGTTAGAGAGTGATAGATAGATACATGTACATTAGCACTATAGTTAGAGAGTGATAGATAGATACATTGATAATAGATATTGCTTTCTTCAACTTACAAGTGTCTTTAGTTAGTCTTGGCTGTATAGCAAGCCCTTGTCTTTTGTTAGAAATTTAATTACACAAATAATTTTAATATATACACATGTACATGTACTTGTTATAAAACTTTTGATGTACAAATGTACATGAAGTACATACAAAGTACATGAAGTACATGTACATCTATACATACATAAATGACATATGTACACTCCTGTATGCATACATACATACACATGTACATACATATACATGTACATACATACTGTACATGTACATGTGTACACTCAGTCACATATGCACAATGTACATAACATGCATACATGTATGTATTATGTACATGTGTACACTCACATATGTACAATGTATGTAGCATGCATACATATGCATGCTACATACATTGTACATATGTACATGTACATGTATTATGTACATAGTACATACATGTACATGTATACACATACATATGTACATGCACATATGTACAATATTCGTACACATATATACATTCCTGTTCACACCAATCATTGCAGGGTGCTTCACAAAAAATTCTAGTTGATACTGACATATCAGTGCCAACCGGTCTAGCTTTTGACTGGTTAGCTCGTAAACTTTACTGGACCGATGCTGAGCTGTCCCGCATATATGTTTCTGAACAGGATGGGTCTCTAACCACAGCAGTCTTTTCCCTAGATGATGGAGGAGAGTTGACAGACATTGTAGTCCATCCATTGAAGGGGTTAGTTTTTGATTAATCGTGACTGTACATGTATTTGCAAAAATCATTCGTTTGGGAAAGCAATTTTGAATCAAACTGTTAATCTTGTACAGAAAGCCAATAAAATTTTTGTATGCAGGAAGATCAACCATTGAGTATCTTGAGTACTGAACTTTGGTGGACAAATAGTAAGCGTTTAAACGCAAAATGTTTGATCAAAACTTGCTAACTCTAAATACATGTATCTGTTACATGTATTTCAGTCACAAATATATAAAGGACCATTGGATGAATTTTGGAATACATGTACTATAGTACATGTAGACAATAAAATACCAATGCAACCATTTGACCAATGTTCTATACACCATAAAATATTAATGTATCTACCGTTACCATTTGATCAATGTTCTATACACCATAAAATATCAATGTATCTACCATTACCATTTGACCATTGTTCTATACACAGGTTGATGTACTTTGGGGTACGTGGTGTTAAATCTCCTTATATAGCTGAAGGTACTTTGAATGGCACATTTCTACGAAAAGTTATAGAAATGAAAGAAGATTTGATTCCTGCTGTTTTGAGTATAGATTACTTGTCAAACCGGTTATACTGGGTGGATAGTTTTAGTCTACAACTGGAGTCTGTATTACTTAATGGAAGGTGACAAATAGATGTACTACATTGTATTTCTATGTATGCACATAATGTGTATATGTACATGTATATTGTATGTAATATGCACATGTATACATACATGTACATGTATGTACATATACAAATGTGTATGCATGTACATATGATATCTGAAAGAAAGAAAGAAAGAGAGAAAGAAAGAAAGACAGACGTACATGTATGACATGTACTGTTTGAACATGTACATGTACATGTATGTGTTATGTACATGTACAAATGTGTATGCATGTACATGTGTGACATGTACTGTTTGAACATGTACATGTATATGTTATGTACAAATGTGTATGCATGTACATGTGTATGCATGTATTTAAGTACACTGTACATGTATGTGAATGTACATGTATGTATGTATATGTATATGTATATGTATTATATGGACGTATGTACATATTATGTACACGTATGTATTTAGTGATCACGAAATCTTATTGGATATCTACGAACTTTCAAACATCAGAGGATTAACAAATTACGAAAACCGGTTATACTGGACTGAAGGAGTTGATGATGCAATACGTTGGGTTGATAAATATCCTCCTTATGAAACAGGGATTTTGATAAAGAATAGGATTAACATAGGAGATATATCTATATTCCATCGTAACAGGGAAGAGCCATGTGAGTTATATATAAGGCACCTCATTATACATATACATTGTAAGTGTACCCCCTAACATAACAGGAACACAATGCTTGTAAACATGCTATTTAACTGATGTACATGTACATGTACATGGTGCTGTATTACATGTACATGTATACATGTGACTGTTGTTTTATCTTTTATGCAGCTGTTCATCCTTGTTGGGAAAACAATGGAAAATGTAGTCATCTTTGTCTTGCAGTACCTTCCACTGACACTAGTGATGAACATACTTTAGTAGCATCTTGTAAATGTTCAACTGGATATCTACTCCAAAAAGATGGACTAACATGCCAACCTTGTTAGTGCTTCTTCATGATTAAGGAGTATATTTTTTGTCACCTTCTGCTTTCAATCATTCCTCAATTATCACCTAACTGTTTATACATTCTTTGAATTTCTTTCATGATCCATTCATCCATCTATCTATTCATACATCCATCCATCCATTCATTCATCCATCCATCCACCATCAATCCATTCTTCTCTGTACCCATCCATCCATCTGTCCATTCACCATGCATCATTATGTTCTCATCATTCCATTTACCCTTTTATCAATCCACCATCCATCTTTTACCATATAATTATATTATTATTTCTCTTTCCTAAGATTTTAACAATCATATAATATTTGGTAGTGATAACAGAATAGGAATAGTCTCTTTGGATACCCAATCTAACGTTGACGTTACTCTAAAAATCTCTCCTACTCCCAAAAACATTTTATCACTGGATTATGATCTACGAAATGATTATATTTACTGGATTGACGAGAGTAAGGCTACTATATATCGTGCTCCTGCTAAAGGAGGTACAAGGGAGGTTGTCATAGCAACATTGATCAGACCAACAAGTTTGGCAATTGACTGGATGGGTGGTAACTTATATTTTGCTGATTCTGGAACTCAACGTATTGAAGTCAGCCATCTGGATGGTAGTAGCCGAAGAGTACTTCAATCAGGGAATGATGTTGGTGAAGTAACGTTTATCACAGTTGATCTAAAGTCACAGTGAGTTAACAGACAGACAGACAGCCTAATGCTGAAAACATCCCCGATAGAGAAAAGTCAGAGGACACTCCTCAATAGGGGCCACCCATGGCTAAGTCTCTTCCAATGGGAATTGGATGGTACAGCCAGGGTTATGGGTTTGAGTCCTGTTGGAGAGCCAGGGTTATGGGTTAGAGTCCTGATATAGTCAGAGTTATGGGTTTGAGTCATTTCTGGGGATTAATTTTTTTACTCCAAATCTACCTTACAGAGAGTCAATATATTAGCATACTTTAATACTTTTGTTTTCATCCGCACAGATCTCTGTATTGGTCTTCAGATTATCATGTCATACATACTAAATTGGATGGGAAGAATCCTACAAAGATCATTGATTCCCAACAACCTGTAGCAATAGCCATAGACAACCGAGGCATTAACAACAAAATTTATGTAGCAGACAACAAAAGGATGAAAATAATGGTATACAATAGCGATGGTAGTGGCCAGAATGATATCATTTCTACAGATGGGCCTATAGCTGGTGAGAGAATAATTGTGTAAATTGTTGAGCCTCCACCCCACGAATAATTGTGTAAATTGTTAAGCCTCCACCCCACAAATAATTGCGTAAATTGTTAAGCCTCCACCCCACGAATAATTGCGTAAATTGTTAAGCCTCCACCCCACTGCCTGATTGAGAATCCTTCATACACACGTATGTAGCTGGCTCTGTAACTTTCGTTATTCAGTATTGCGACCCTCTTTAAAACATGCTATTCTGCCATTTGGTACAAAAAGGCAACACAATTTGTTAATCACAAAGTACACTAATTGATCTTCATTGGTAACAAGATATATAGAGAAAAAGTATCCCTATGATTGCTTTGAGTGTCCAGCATTAAGCCTACAGTAATCATTGGCCAACTCAGTTTCTCATGCCTGAAACATAACAGCCTATTATTATGTACACTGTATGTCAATAAAAAGTCACCTTACAGTACAGTAATTACTCAGTAGCTCCATTTCACACTACAGTAGTTCAACAGTAGTTTTGACAGTACTTGTCAATTCAACACCACAGTAGTAAGACAGTAATTACTATACTATACTGACAGTAGAACTAAAGTAATTACTGTTACTGTATGGTGACTTTTTATTGACATATACTGTAGATGTACATGTAGTTATTAACTTACTATTTTGATCATATACTCTCCTTACATTTTAATGGATCTTGTAGAACTTTAGGAATATGTCAGATAAAACAGCTGTTACATGTAGTTCCAGTTTCTATGTACATGTAAGCTACAAGTAGCTTTCTTTGTACACATTTCAAACAAAATGGTGGAATATGAAATGTATAAAGAGAGTGCTGGTCAGTGGTCATATGTGTTTATGAAAATCAACCATTTTGAAGCAATTAATCCACAAACACTTGTTTTTCAACTATTCCGTACAGGAATTTGGTATCCAGGAAATCATCTGTTAGCTTCCCAGATACCAAATTATTTGTAAGAAATAACTGAATAACAAGTATTTTAAGTAACTTTTGATTAATGCAAAGAATTGCACCACATAAAAAGAATCATAATTATTGTTGTCATAATTAATTATAGGTATAGCTGTTGATGATACTTATGTTTATTGGGCGAATAAGGATACTGAAATATTGTATAGAGCGTTGAAGAGTACTGGTAAACAACAGGAGAGAGTTAATCTCAAAATGAATGAAGTCAGAGATTTGAGGATTGTTAAAAGAAGTGACTGGCTCAGTAGAGGTATGTTAGATGATAGATGGATGGATGGATGGATAGTAGTGTGGAAACAGCCTGTCATGCTTGTGAATGTGTGGTAAACTTGAAACTGAACTGTATACAAAATATATGGAGAGCAGGACAAGATTTATGAAAATAGGTCAAAATGTCCAGTCAACTCATACCCCAGTGGATGAATGAATGCATAGATAGATAGATGAATGGATGGATGGACCAACAGACAGACGAATGGATAGACAGACAGGCATACATGTATGGATTCAACATTACAATTGTACATTTCGTTATCTAGAATCTCTCCATTATCCCTGCAATGAAAATCATCCTTGTTCAAATCTTTGTCTACCAAATTTGGACTTTGATTACTACAAGTGTGCTTGTCCAACTGGAATAACTGATCATCAGTCCTGTCCAACAGGTATATAAAACAGAACATGTGATTCTTATTACTAGCTACATGTACTGTACTTAATGTTACTGAAATGATCTTAATAATAGAAATATTACAATATTATTATTATTATGACTTTCATAGCAGCTAAAATACAGTACCAGCTGCTACACTTTAACAAGGTCATATGTACTTCTAAGTAGTACTATAGCACTACTTTGTACTGTAATCATAGTAATGTGTGAATCCCTTTACATTTGTATGTGATAGCATGGTACTAAGGTATAATACTGTGTAGTACACTTTTTCGAAGTACAATGTACATGTACTTCACTCACAAAGTACACTATAGTCAATGGAAGTACAGTGATAGTATGTAAACTTAATAATGTCAGGTACTGTAATTATCTATTGATGAAGAACTAAGCTGTGTCTGTCTCTATATATTTATCTGTTTCTCCCTCTGTCTCTGTTTCTCCCTCTGTCTCTGTCTCTCTAGTTCCTAGCCTTTATCTCCTCTTCACAACTGGCTCCTCAATTAGACGAGTATCTCAAGACACACAATACTTTTATGATGTTCCACTGATATCAAAACTCAGTGATATTTATTTCATTGACTATCACCTCCATTCACAAAGTGAAGGCGAGATATTTTGGAGTGACAGATCCACCAACTCAATCATGGCTTCTGATTTGAATGGTAATGATATTAAGACTTTAATTAGCGGTCTAGGAATTCCTGATGACTTGAGTATTGATTGGATCACAGGAAATATATACTTTATTGATTTGGATGGGCCACGTATTGAGGTTGCCAGTGGTAACGGAAGCTTCAGGAAAGTTATTGTTGACAGTGGATTGGATAAACCAACTGGACTTGTTGTTCATCCACCAGAAGGGTAAGAATAATTATATTGACATATTAAATTAGGCAATAGGTACAAGTTATACAATGAAGTTGAGATTGCTTTATACAATGTACACCAAGGGCCACAGGCCCAAGATGTATTAGTGACATAGCACCGGAGACTGACGTGTATAAGTCACATGGCAACTGAGATTGATGTGTAATTCACATAGCAACTGAGACTGACATATATATACAGGTAAGTCATACAGCAACAGACCAAAGTGTATAAGTCATGTAGTAATTGAGATTGATGTGCAACTGAGTCATGTAGCAACAGAGACTGAGGTGAATAAGTCACATAGCAACTGAAAACTGAGGTATACATCACATAGCAACAGACCAAAGTGTATTGGTCACATAGCAACTGAGACTGAGGTGAATAAGTCACATAGCAACTGACAGCTGAAGTATACATCACATAGCAACAGACCAAAGTGTATTAGTCACATAGCAACTGAGACTGAGGTGTAAGTGTCATATAGCAACCACCACCAAGTTATATTGTAACTGACTTGTACCACATTGGCCAACCAGATTACTTAATTTTGCTCGTTGCATTAGACATGCATACATGTACACAAAACTTTTATGTAATCATGTTCAACAGAAACACATTATTTTACAGGTTCAATGGCGTGTGTGTACATATGTGTATACATGTTTGTGTATGTGTATGTCAACAATGGTCACCTTATTACTTCTTTCATATCTCTTTAGACTTATGTTTTGGTTAGACCAAAGTAAGAATCCATCAAGAATTGAAATGTCCAACATGGATGGTTCTAACCGTTCAACACTCATCAACCTATATACCAAACAACCTGTTCAATTAACCATTGACACTGATGAAGACATGGTATACTGGATAAATGGTGGTGAAAATGGAAGTATAGAAGGAATTCGTTTTGATGGTACTCAACACGTATTAGTTGCAAATGTTAGTCATCCTTTTGGGATAACAGCTTATGGAGGTAATCTCTTTTGGGGGAGTTTATCAACTGGTGAAATATCACGAGCAAGCAAGCATTCAATATATAACAAGCAGCAGATGTATGTTAATGTGGGAGCAGGTATTCCCCGAGGATTGGCATTTGTTACAATGGATAGAAATGGAGGTATGGACAGATACATGTGGATTGATGTATTTACATGTATTAAAGATGGACTGATGAATTTATGGACAGATTAATATAGATGGATAGATATATAAATAGAAGAATATGTGTATGTATGTATGTATGTATGCATGCATGTATGTGTGTACGCATATATGTATGTATGTATGTATGTATGTAGTATGTATGTATGTATATAGTGAAACGATAGATGGTTGGATAAGGTGATGAACAGCTGAATGGTTGGAAAGTGGAATGTACATGTGTACAGTTGTTTGATATGATTTTCAATACTTATAAGAATAGATGAATGGATAGATAAATCGGATAATGAATTTGAATGTATGAAGGGATAGTTGGATGAGTGAAATAACATTGTATATGAATAGATAGATAGATGGATGAATTGGTGGATGAGTGGATGAAGGAAAGAACAGATGATAAATGAACAAATAGAAGGATTGATGGATGGGTGTATGTAGTGAAGTGATTGATGCTGGATGGTCATTTGAACTTTTTGATAAGATTTTCATTATTAAGCATGATATTTTCCTGTAGAAATAAACAAAAACAAGTTTGCTAGCACTTGTGCTTACCAAATTGGTGGATGTAAGTATTTGTGTCTGCCAATCTCTTCAGAAGAACGTACTTGTGCTTGTCCTGATAATCTATCTACTACTGAACAGTGCTCAGATTATAGTGAGTATAGTAACTTAGTATTTTGAGAAGTATATCTCTTTTCAATACGCAACAAGTCAACATTCGACAACGCAACTCATACATGTATATACACAACTTATAATCAAGAACTCAACTGATACACGACCTATAATCAAGAACTCAACTGATACACGACCTATAATCAAGAACTCAACTGATACACGACCTATAATCAAGAACTCAACCGATACATGACCTATAATCAAGAACTCAACTGATACATGACCTATAATCAACAACTCAACTGATACACGACCTATAATCAAGAACTCAACTGATACACGACCTATAATCAACAACTCAACTGATACACAACCTATAATCAAGAACTCAACTGATACACGACCTATAATCAAGAACTCAACTGATACACGACCTATAATCAACAACTCAACTGATACACGACCTATAATCAAGAACTCAACTGATACACGACCTATAATCAAGAACTCAACTGATACACGACCTATAATCAACAACTCAACTGATACACAACCTATAATCAAGAACTCAACTGATACACGACCTATAATCAACAACTCAACTGATACACGACCTATAATCAACAACTCAACTCATACACGACCTATAATCAAGAACTCAACTGATACACGACCTATAATCAACAACTCAACTGATACACGACCTATAATCAAGAACTCAACTGATACACGACCTATAATCAACAACTCAACTCATACATAACTTAAATCAACACTCAACAACTCTACTGATACACATCTTCATTTGACTATACAGACAATATAGTATACACTGTATAATACACACAATTTATATAGTAGCTGTCTTGAAGACAGTCAGGCTAGTGGCAATACAATGATGATACATGAAATACATAACAGCCTACACAATGACTTTTAAGAATAATGTCTCAATGGAGAATAATGTCTTATAAAGAATAATGAATGTCTCGAATAATGTATCATGAATAAAGAATAATATCTCCATTTACATGATATTATCATCCCAGTCACAACAGTAGAGATTTTGTATTGCATGTTGTTTTTGCATCACTATACACTGGTCTACTGATACTCTATTTCTCTTCATACATATAACAAAAGAGTAGAAGTAAGACAAAGACACAGAGAGAGAGAGAGAGACAGAGACAGAGATAGACAGAGAGGGGGAGAGGGAGGGGGAGGGGGAGAGGGAGAGTGGGAGGGAATGAAGTAAGGAAGGGAAGATTTTAAGGAATGGTTATACATGTAGTCTGACTCCATATACATAAAACATATTATTCATATTTCATACACACAGCTGGAATCCCTCCAAAATATTCAGAAGTCACATCTATTGAAGTTACCTCAACGTACTTCACTGTTTCAACATCTTCTATTCACCGTGTTTCACAAGCCACATACTCTAAGTCTCCATCTACAAGACTCAATCCTATTCCTACATCAAATGTGGTTGTTATCAACCCTGAGATTAAGAGGTGAGTATAGGATGATGGATGGATGGATGAATGGATGGATGGAGAGACGAACAACAGGTGGATGGGATGGACAACAGGGGGATGAGATGGATGGTATGATTCACTTACTTGTGTTACATTTTCTATTTTACAGTGAAAGTTCTGAAGGTTTAAGTAAAGGTGAGTGAGTGTCTGTTGTCTGTGTCTAGTAATAATAGACTAGTAATAATGTGTATGCATTTTTTAAAATTTCGTAAATCATTCTAAATTACATGTATAGCACACACACACACACACACACACACACACACACACACACACACACACACACACACACACACACAATACGAACCAATTCTATCAATCTTTTATCACACACACACACACACACACACACACACACACACACACACACACACACACACACACACACACACACCGCCACACAACAGGAGTCCTTTCTATATTAGTTCTGATTGGAATATTAATAATAGCAATAACTTTTGTGTTGTTCATTATCATTGGTCTGTTCTTCAAATAGTGAGTTATAACTTATATCAATTTCAATAAGATTTTCTATAATGAATGTTTTTTAGCAAATCTATTGCTACTGAGGAATCTAAAGTTCATGCCACAACATCTTTAATGGTTCGAAACCCATTGTATAGTAAGGTAAAGAAACTGTGTTTGTGTGTCTATGATTCTGTGAGTGTGTGTCTGTATCTGTGACTGTATTGTATCTGTGCTTGTGTCTGTTTCTATCTATGTATGTGTACATGTGTGTGTTTGTGTGTGTGTATATATACGTGCATGTATGTGTGTGTTTGTGTTTGTATCTGTGTATGCATGTGTGTATTTGTGTATGTGTGTGTTTTTGTGTGTATAGTAAGGTAAAGAAACTGTGCTTGTGTGTCTATGAATCTGTGAGTGTGTGTCTTCATCTGTGACTGTCTGTTTGTGTACGTGTACATGTATATATGTTTGCATTTAATTGTGTGTGTTTGTGTCTGTTTCTGTGTATGTGTATGTATGTATGTTTGCATGTGTGTGTTTGTGTCTGTGTGTGTATGTGTTTGTAATGTATGCATGGTATGTTGTGTTTGTGTGTGTATATGTGTGTGTTTACATGTATGTGTCATTGAGTGAGTGAGTACAATGTAGATTTCTATTGTAACACTGTATTTGTGTGAGTATTATGACAGTAGTATTTTAACATTCATTAGACACGAGAAATAAGTGCGAAATCTCTTGGATTCACTCCAAACTCTCTTCCTAAACCAACAAAACCAAGTACTCTTCCAAATTCTCAACTAAATAATACAAAGGAATTGAGAATCAAGCATGAGTACGTTGTTAACCAACTGAAAACTAGTAATCTAGTACTGCAACCTGTTCCACTGAAGGGAAAAAAACGTGTTCATAATATTAATAATATACCAGGTAATAGTAGTAATTTAGTTGTGTTCAATTATTTTCATATCTATCTGTCTGTTTCTGTCTCTACTGACACTCACTGTCTCCCATTTGTCTATCTATAATATCTATATCTTTATTAATTATATAAATCTCTCTCTCTCTCTCCAACAGGACAAAAAGAGCAAAAGATTTTGAACTCTGATGCACTTGCAGGACAAAATATTTCAGAGGGGATAAATTGTGAAGAGATTGAGGAATACAAAATAACTCCAGTTCAGTCACGACGTCAACAGTCCTCAGTTTCTAGTCCTCCTGCCTCACCAAAGTTAATTCCTGTAGTGGTCCATTCTCCCACTCCATCAGGTCCAATATCCCAGCTTACCCCAAAGACATACAAACCTCCTCCACCACTACCTCCTGTGGAACAACCTTCTCCGATTCTATCACGAGCCACACCAAAAGGGTCCAGAAGAGTCCAATTTGCAACCCCAAATCCTCCACCTATTCCACCACGCCCTACAAAAACCCAATCTACTTCCCCGTCCCCTCGTCAGTCACCTCCTCCTCCCCATTCAGCTCCTCCAAATTCTCCTCCACCTTCATTCTTCAAAGAGACATCTCCACCTCTTCTCATGTCGGCTAGTAACCCCCTTTTCAGAATGAAGTCAACATCTCCAAATGATGACCCTGAAACCTCAGAATACGACTGCCAAGATTGCCCTGATGATACTCAACCATAACTATAATAATAAATAATTCGTATTTCTATTTACATTTTGGAGTTCACAAGTACAATGATGCTTTACAAGTGATCGATGTGTTACAAGTGGACTTTTCACACACAAACATTACCAAGAACTACAAATGATGTCATGTATTAGTTGTAAGATCATAGTTAGTTTTACGAATCAATCATCTTTGAATCATATTAACAATTCACATTTCAATCACTACTGATCAACATGAATCATGTTTCAATCACACTATACATGTTTAATTGATACAATTCATTCACACAGCATTTCATATTTCATCACTGGTTAAAGTATTGTATTGTTTTCTTTGAATTTATTTTTCTATTGATGTGGTAGAAATTTTAATTTCTTTGGTTTGGCATTAAAACAGTTTCATGTTTAATTATCGTAGGTCAGGTTTAAGACTCTAAAATGTCATTGCGTATGTATATTGCCAATTTGTAAATTTTAATGGTTATGCTTATACAAATATGAATATGATCAAACCCTATAGGCCGCCACTTGCTTGTAAATATACTGCACATACAATCCTTATTATTGTGTATTGTGCAACTTAAGTTAGGCCTGGCTATCACAGAATTCACTTGCTTGTAAATATACTGCACATACAATCCTTATTATTCTGTATTGTGCAACTTAAGTTAGGCCTGGCTATCACAGAATTCACTTGCTTGTAAATATACTGCACATACAATCCTTATTATTCTGTATTGTGCAACTTAAGTTAGGCCTGGCTATCACAGAATTCACTTGCTTGTAAATATACTGCACATACAATCCTTATTATTCTGTATTGTGCAACTTAAGTTAGGCCTAGCTATCACAGAATTCACTTGCTTGTAAATATACTGCACATACAATCCTTATTATTCTGTATTGTGCAACTTAAGTTAGGCCTGGCTATCACAGAATTCACTTGCTTGTAAATATACTGCACATACAATCCTTATTATTCTGTATTGTGCAACTTAAGTTAGGCCTGGCTATCACAGAATACAATAATGTCATACTTGAATAAGAACATAATTGCACATCCCAAATACTATATAAATCATGATTCTTTGTATCGGTTATAAAATGAGCTAATAATATAATTAATATTTTCTACATTGTATAGTCCTTAACAACAATTAAATATTATAGTTTGCTAATCAGAATTATCACTGTCTATTTCAATAACAAATGGAATAGAATTGTCATCAGATCTGGACACTGAAGGAGACTGTTCACAAGATGTTGAACTTTCTCCAAACTTATTTACACTTCTTCTTTTCCCTTTGTCAGATATTCTACCTTCAGACAAAAAACACAACTTGGATTTTGAGTTGACTGATTTCTTTTTGTCAGTGAGCAATATATTTCCAGCTTTTATTGTTTTTTTATAAGGTCTTTTTGGAGTTTTAGTGTTTATTACAAAGTCATCATCAATCTCATCAAAACCTGACGAGATAGATTGTCTTTTCCTTTTGACACTTGAATCTTTGATAACCATTTCTTCCTTGGATTCTCCTCGTAGAGTTTCTCCAGAAAAACTACCTGATAGAAATATAATAATAATAAACAAGTAAATTAAGCAATTATAAAGGTCATTCATGTTCATG
This sequence comes from Petrosia ficiformis, assembly GCA_947044365.1. Lineage (NCBI taxonomy): Eukaryota > Metazoa > Porifera > Demospongiae > Haplosclerida > Petrosiidae > Petrosia > Petrosia ficiformis. The sequence continues at coordinate 4,773,017 of OX345648.1, forward strand.
TTGACCTCAGAAAAATGTCCATACTTTAGTTTGGAACAATGTTTTTACTTCCATCATTTCATACAATTGTCCTTCCCATTCTTTTTTGTGTATGTCAATTCATTGCTTCATTACTGAGTTGCAGTATAATCGAGTATTAATCTTATGACATTAAACTATACACTATAATATATATTATGTTGTCACATCATAATTTTGAGGTCATCATGAATATGAACAGACTTAGTAAAACAAAGATGGTGCAATAAATTAATTATTTTCATACCAACATCATCTCTATTTTCAGAAAATTCCATTTCATTAGAAGGTCCACGTGGTACTTTAGACAGTGAAGAGAGTATTCCGGAATGTGACAAGGGCGGAGGTAATAATTTGGAATTTGTTGAGGGCACTGTCAAGGGTGAAGACAAACGTGGTAAAGGTACAGGTGAGATTTCAAAATGGGTATTTGGATACCTACATCTTTTGTCAGGTGACTGGGAAGTGGTTTCCATGGTAACACGTAACTTCTCGGCTTTTACAAGTTGAGCTTTTCTTGCAGGTGTTATATAGCAAATAGTATTGTAAGGAGTGTAATGAAAGTCTTCTGTAAAAACATTTATCAGTACACAATGAACAACAACTCTCTCTAACTTCTTCACGGACATTTTCTCTTTAGAAAATGCTTCTGATTTCGCTACTGAAGAAGTCTTCCACAAATCTACTAATTTGAGTGCTGTAAGTTTTTGATCTTTCATGTGGCTCTTCTCCAGAATTTCTAAAAATCCAATGCAAATTGGAGTAACGTCTTCTACAAGTGGTGCAGATAAATAGTTCGTGCCGCCACTTGCTGATGCAGAACCCACAGATGATGAAGACATGCTCTGACAAATGTCACACATCTCTTGACAATCTGAACTCTTCCAAACTTCTCCAAAATGAAAAGCAATAAGAGCTCTTCTGCATTTTGATTCATTGACACAGTACCGTACCATGGAGTACAAATTATGCAGACCTGTATGTTCAGTGAAAACCATAGTGCTTTGTCTATAAAAAGAAAGTAATGATGGTTATATTACAAGCTGTTTGTGTGTCTGAGTTTTGTTGAAGAGATAACCATTTAAGAAAAAGCTTATCAAGTTCATGCTTCATTAACTCCAGTACAGCATCACTATCATTATTTTGGTATCAGTATAATGGAGAAACTAAGAATAGTTCACTTAGAAGTTAAATACATGTATAATTACACATCCTCACATACTTCTGTATTTGTACCACTATCCGCATCTATAGCGGAAATGCCCTTTAAATGGAGGGTGTTCTTTAATTAGAGGTCATTTAATACACAAATGTATTGTATAGGGACAAAGACAAGTGTCCTTAGTATGGAGGTGTACTTAATTCAGAGTGTCTTTCCTCAGAGGTTCTACTGTAGCTAACCAATCAGCATATTTAGTAGACTGCCTTCAATAATGTACGATAGTTTGCAGAAATGCTAAGTACGTTAACTCACAATATAAATATACATATCTATCATGACTAAAATCCCTTCTATAAACCAACCTGAATAAATCTGCAGCACGATAGTATATCACACATACTGCTGTCTGCCCATCTCTGCCAGCTCTTCCACTCTCCTGGTAGTAGTTCTCTACAGACTTGCTAATTGAGTGATGAATGACAAATCTCACGTCACCTTTGTCAATACCCATACCAAACGCTATTGTGGCTACTATAACCTGAAGAGAGAAAAGAAAATGGAATAGAAAAGGATGGAAGAAGTTGTAAAGGTACCAAAAAAGAAAATCATTTGTGATCATCTGAGAAGGTATAAGAAATTAAAAGGTTTAGTGACAATTTTTATGGCCCACAGAGCCATCCCTGAAGGTTTTGAATTTTGAATATATACCTACATGTATTATACATGTATCTATTTAATTGCAGTTTTCACAAGCTAATTTCATTGTGTACTGCAGCTCAAATGACACCAGCATTGCAAAATGTATACAAGAACCATTAAAAAGTAAGAATGGAAAAACAAGTAACTATAAAAGGTTATTGGATTTTAGATATGAGAAAGTGTCGCAATTATAGGAATACTTTATTCTCATACATCTTATCCCTAAATGCTTTTTCATTTTTTATTATTCGTTCCAGTACCTGTACTTGATTATTAGTCCATTGAACATGTACATGTGTTTTGTCACATGGTTTTATGTTGGCATGGTAACACCCAGCTGTAATACCAGACTGACAGAGATCTACACAAAGCTGTTCACACTCTTTCTGACTAAAGCAATAAATGATGCCTAAATATGAAAATGAATAAGTCAAGATTATAATTAGACCTAATGCTAAAGTCTGTTCACATTCACAATGATGTCAAAATTAGGATGTGAAGACTCTATATGTAATATTTATGGTGTATAGTTGAATGTCATAAATTAAATACATGATTATAATGATTTTACATGTACACAAAAAAGAATGGAAAGGATACATAAAAATGGTGCAAGTATAAAATGGTTCTTACCACTTTGATTCAAAAAATTATCTTTGATCAACGACACAATCTCATTCACTTGTTCTTTGTGACTCGATGGTTTATGTCTAACTTCATAAAACAGGTTAGGCCTGTTATAAGAAGCTTTAAAAACCAGACAGGTCTGAAGGTTTAAAAGACTCTTACAATCATCAAGTACTTTGGCAGTAGCTGTAGCTGTAAGTCCCAATATAGGGGCCGCTGGGAACTGTCTCTTAATAATACCAAGAATCTTATAGTCAGGTCGAAAATCATGGCCCCATTGACTAGCACAGTGTACCTCATCAATTACTATTCTAGAAAGACGTCCCATTTCATAAGCTTTCTCAATTTTCGCCATGAAACGCTTACTCTTTGATATCTTTTCTGGAGTAACATATAATAGTTTTAAAGACTGGTTTTTCTTGTCTATCAAACTTGCAAGAACCTTGGTGACATGTTCTCTGGAGCTACTAGCATTTAACATACATGAATAGATACCAAGTCGTTTAACTGACATCAACTGATCCTCCATTAGAGACACCAGTGGTGATACAACGAGAGTGAATCCCATAGTAACAACAGCTGGTAATTGATAACATAGGCTCTTTCCACCTCCAGTTGGCATAATCAAAATGACATCGTGTTTCGATAAAGTAGCATTGATACAAGAAAGCTGTAATGGCCGAAACGTATTGAGATGAAACTTGGAAGAGAGCGTGGAATGAATATCATCTGTCCAAGGAAAATGGCCAGTTTCCCAATCAACAGATTGCTGATGTGTTGTTGATTCAACATGATCATCATCTAATGATTGTAATTGAGTTTGTAACATATCCCTCTTTTCTCTCATATCTTGCTGCTCTTCTAATAGACATTCTATCTCTTTTTCTATAGAGTCCAATTTTCCTTCAATTTCTTTTAGTTCCAACAGAAGATGTTCTCTACTCGCCATCGGCGTCACCACATGGGTGGGCGTGGCTTAGCAAACAATGTTGCCACGTGGGTGTGATTTAAGCCAAAATGTTACCCTTTAATCTGAGGCTATAAAATCTGAGGAGAGCAAGATAATGGATAACGTGGTAGACGAAACCATTGTACAGGAAGAATCAGAAATTACTGGTTCCACTGTTAAATTTTCCAATGAAACATCAGTTACTCAAAATTCTTCGGATCCCTCAGAGATGTCCAATAGAACTGCTGGAATTTCTTTGTTAATCATATTCATATCTTCTTTGATCTGTCTAGCAATTGTTTTTAATAATTTTCCTGACATGACCGAGTAAGTAGAATGTGATGGGTCTCGTGAAGACTTTAATTATGGTGCATAACATTGACCCTTTAATACACCTTTATATTATGTAATGGGTGTAATAATGACCCTTTTATTTACGAATATCTTGCTCACTTACAGGGAAGACAAGGAGAGGTTTCATTTCCCTACGGACATAGAAGGAGCTAAAGATTTAGGAAGAGTGTTATCTAAATATAAAAATTCACACTATTATACTGTCTTGGGAGGAATCATTGTTACATATATATTGTATCCACATGAGCCTGTTGCTATGACTACACTAACTTATAAGCCACCTCAATAGTACATTGTGACATCACTTGTAAAATACAAACCGTCTTTGATTAAATAACCACTCCATAATTGAACAGATAATAAGTAATGTATATTGCATTGGATTGACTTAGGAGGTAATATTAATATATTCATTTTTAAGGTAATAGTAATATATTGCATTGCATTGACCCCATGTCTGATAACAACCCTACATAAGCACAGTTTCTTTGTGTTTTCCTTGTATACTCTAGCTGCTGGTTATATGGAAGTGTTTATTTTAATTTGTTGCTAAGGTACCATTCCAATCTTGTTCGTATGCCTTTTTTGGTTTACATGTTCTTTCATTTTTTTGAAATGTTTTTACTATAATTATACAAATATGCAGTTTTAGTTTTCTTAACATCATTTGGTTCAGTTTGCAGACGTTTGCAATCCCTGGAAGTATTTCACTAAGTATTCTCTCTGGATTCTTGTATCCTTTCATATTAGCAATAACTCTTGTGTGTTTTGTGAGTTATATATATATATAAGTTCTGACATAGTATACTACCACCCAGTGTTTTTGATAAGCTTATATGGCGTACCATTGACCCAAAGAGCTTCTTATTTCGCACTGCACAGTTCTCTCTTTGGACCACATGGCACAGTTAATTATGACTATATTGTCACTAACAGCATTAACTGGGTCAAGATGTATTCCCAACGGTGCGCACACTAACCATCATTGAGCCAATTTGGCCCATGCTTCAAAATGTATCAAACACTGTGCTGCCACCCATCTTACTGCTTCAATATAACTCATCCCTAAAATAATCCTAAGCCCTAAACCGACAGTTCAAACCCTAAACTGAGCAAATAAAGGTTAAAGCTGATATACATGTAAATAGGGTTGGTTGTAAATTGGGTTTGAAGATATTATCCTACGTTCAGTCATACGATATATTTTGTTATCTGTTTCAGTGTTCAGCAATAGGTGCTACTTTCTGTTATCTCCTGTCTTCCATGGTAGGTCATGGATTAGTAAATAGATGGTTCCCAGAGAGACTGAAGTCATGGAAGCGAAAGGTAGGATGTGGTTAATGTAATATTTGGAATCTTACACTAGACAGATTAAGAATCCAGGGACATCAACTTTGGTGATTAATATAAGCTGGTTCTGAGGAGATTATGAGCTTCTCATATAGGCCCCTGGGTATATGATATATTATATTCTAACAGTGCTTTGTGAATATACATGTATGCACGTACATGTACCAGACTAATAAACTTACAAAATAAGCATGAGACAATCTTGTAAGTTGTAACTGAAATCCTGTAGCAGCTGTTACCCATGTAAAAAACAATCTAATGCATACATGTATTATATGTCCTTTAGCAGAACATTACAATGGTATTTAATGAACTTGATGGTGTTCTTTTGTGTTTCAGGTTGCCAGACATCAGGCGGACATGCTAAATTATATTATATTTTTACGTATCACTCCAATACTTCCAAATTGGTTTATAAACTTAGCATCTCCTGTAATTGGAGTTAAAATACTTCCATTCTTCTTTGGAACATTCATTGGTAAGGAAATATCTACATGGAGATGCATATATGTACATAATATCACATGACATTGACCCAATCACATTTCACTGTATTATGTATAAGGTTTCACGTTTTGTCATATGTCTAGTCTATTAGTCTAATACATTTATATAAAGGACAATCATTTCTGTCAGTTATCTCAGTCATGATTTTGAACCAATTCCAATTTGAAAAGATATTACAACTCCACAGTTTAGACATTAAAGCTAAAACCAAAACTTTTTGGTATTTTGGACTAAAACAAACGTCTACTTTATTTAGTATCATATACTATCACGAGTTATTTCTTTATTCTACAGGTGTAGCTCCACCATCTTTTCTGTTCATCAGAGCAGGTACCACTCTGTACGAACTAACCACTACCACTGGACACATTTCGATACTTTCAATATTAATACTAACATTACTAGCAATATTGTCACTATTACCAGTAGCGTTGAGAAAATGGCTGAGAAGAAAGGTAGAGTGACTCACTATTGTTACAATTTCAAGCTTGAAACACATAATTTATTTATAATTATTTAAAAGAATATAACAATATTGTATGAAATAAGGAAGACAAATAGAGTAAATATTGAAACAAATAACTTGTATACAAACAATTACAATACACACCACATAAAAATTAAGGGTTATAGTAGGTAGCATGATGTTGCTGTCTACCTGAATGTTGTATGTTCTTGTATGCAAATGTTTTCAGTAAAAACGTGGATCAATTTCAAAAAGTAACTCGTCATTGTGAAGGTATTTTCTAACTCCACTATGTGCAATGAACTGCTCATCTCCAATACCTGGGGAATCTTCTGAAGTAGGTCGTTGACGAGCAGAAATAGGTGCCCTGTCATTTACTGTTATAAGTTTCCCGTGACTTGCAATAAGCTTGTGATCAAATAAACGAACATATACACAACCTTTGAACGGCCATTGCATTGATGTATCATATTCTCCTGGTATTAGGTGTAGAAATACAGAAATATGAGAACCGTCTCCTGATCCAGTTCCATTAGGATAAACTCGCAACTGCCAACAATACCCATAATTTGGTGTTTGAAGATATAATCTACCACTTTTGTAACAACTTGTGGCAGCTTTCTGAGCTGTGAAATTCTTTATGCGGACATCATGATATATAAGTTTAGGAGTAGAGGGTGATTTTGGGACTGGCTGTGTTTTAGCTGTTGGTGCAGGAGGAGCATTAGGTTGCTGTTTTGATTTCATCGGATCCTGTTGAGTAAGTTTCTTTGAAAGATCTGTCACTTTTGTTGTTAGCATGTCAATCTTCTTCTGCTGTTTTTGCACCGTATCAACAAGCTGTTTGATTTCTTTTCTATGTGCATCCAGTGTCGTTGCATTCTGTTTGGTTATCAGGTTGATATGATCTTTCCAGCTTGTTTCCATGTGATCTTTGAGACTCTTGCGAACGTTTGACCATTTGCAACCTGCATTTGCAAACTCACAGTCAATTATTTCCAAAGAACATACAGCTGAATGACGTGAAATATCTTTCCTTGCAATCTCTGCTCCACACTTTTTATGACACAGCAATAGCACTTCAGGACACTGATTGTAATGTTTTGTTGTGACATCTTCCCATGTGGATACATATTGATTACAATACTGACATGTTGTAGGACGTTTAGGACATCTGGACTCCTCGTGCTTTTTCAATGAAGAGCGTATCATTATTACTCCACATTGATGAGTACACGGCACCAATGAATATTCACAATCTCCATCAGCTGAAGTATGTCTGATCAATTTCCCAAGTTCTCCTTCCCATGTACAACCTTTCTCTTTCCTAGTACAATAAACTTCGAGAGAAGACAGAGCACGTCCATGATTCTTATCTACAATACTCTGAAACACTTCACTCTTACATAATGGACATGAGTGTCCAGCTTCTAACAAACTAGTGATACATTTACCACAGTAATGCTGACCACAACAGCTCACTAGGTGTGGATCTCTTAGGAGTATTTCATAACATACTGGACAATTAAGATGCATATAATCTGGTGGAGGAATGAGAAATAGAAGATCATCAGCATCCATTTTAATAACTTTATTACAATCATCCGGTTCAATTATTATTTAATAAGCTTAATCTAATTAATTTTCATAACTTATTATTAATTTATTATCACGCCATTATGGATGTTGATGATCTTCTATTTCTCACTCCTCCACCAGACTATCTTCATCTTAAATGTCCAATATGTTACGAAATGCTTATAACAGATCCATACTTAGTGAACTGTTGTGGTCACCATTACTGTGGTAAATGTATCACTAGTTTGTCAAAACAGGCATGTCCATTATGTAAGACTACAATGTTTCAGAGTATTGTAGATAAGAATCACTCACGTGCTCTATCCTCTCTCAAAGTGTATTGTACCAAGAAAGAGAAAGGTTGTATGTGGGAAGGAGAACTTGGGAAGTTGATGGACCATACCTCTATAGATGGAGATTGTGAATATGTCGAGGTGCCTTGTACTCGTCAATGTGGAGTAATAATGGTACGCTCTCTATTGAAAAATCATGAGGAGTCCAGATGTAATAAACGTCCTGCAACATGTCAGTATTGTAATCAATATGTATCCACATGGGAAGATGTCACTACAAAGCATTATAACCAGTGTCCTGAAGTGGAGCTCCTTTGTCCGAATCAATGTGGAGAAAGTATTAAAAGAAAGAATCAGTCAAAGCATTTAACGGCATGTCCATTCAAAATTGTAAAATGTGAGTACATGCATTGTGGTTGTACATGGACAGGACGACAGAAAGACAGTATGAATCACATGGAAACAGCTAGTATTGACCATTCCAGGATGCTCCCCATATATTTCACAAAACAACTCCAAAAGCAACAAGAAATATCTAATAATCTTTCTAAGCAATTGAAAAAGCAAGGAGATGAGATTAAATCTCTTAAAACAGTAGTTCAAAAACAAAAGGAAAGTCTTAAAGTAATTTCTGGTGAATTAAATAAAAGCAAGAAAGAGGTTGCTCAGATAACAACACAAGTGTCATCTTATAAGGTATCTACAAATGAATCGCAAACACAAGTGTCATCTTATAAGGCATCTACCAATGAATCTCCCAATGAATCGCAAACACAAGTGTCATCATATAAGGCATCTAACCATGAATCTCCTAATGAATTGCAAAAACCATTAATGACCTCTTCCAGTTTAGAAGATATTCATTGTGATAATGAAGTGCAAAGACCAGATACGTCACTATCCAGCTCATCATTAATGTCTTTACCAACCCCTACATGTATGCCTCATCATCCACGTAGAGTCTTTGTTCCCATAAATAAGTCTCAAATAGCTACTGGAGGTGTTGTTAAAAGCCTAAAATTTTTTGTTGGTGATCCAGAGTATGCTATGCAATTACGTATATATCCAGGTGGATGCGACACAGGTAAAGGTTCTCATATCTCAATTTTTCTACAACTGGTTCCAGCAGTGGGAGATGAATTGAGGAAATGGCCTTATGAAGGATCTGTGATAATTGGAGTTCGTAAGAAGAAGCAATATGGGGTATATGAAGATGAAATTCGATTTGACTCCAGTGTGTTAATTGCATGTCACAGACCGACTGACATTAGCCCTGGTCTAAGAATTGAGAAATTCATCTCGCATTCAGCAGCTATTAGTTGCATCAAAGGTAGAAATAAGACTATTGTCTTTTATGTTGAAGATGCTCACTTGTAAAGAACACACAAAAAAAAATACCTAATTATTCATTTTAATTAATGTGCAGTAGGTGGGCCTGGGTGTACGTCGTGTGCATGTGTTCCGCTGGGCTGGCCTGCGAGGCTAGGCGAAGTAATGGAGTTTCTATCTTCTATTCCAGATTATATGCATCTTAATTGTCCAGTATGTCATGAAATACTCCTAAGAGATCCACACCTAGTGAGCTGTTGTGGTCAGCATTACTGTGGTAAATGTATCACTAGTTTGTTAGAAGCTGGACACTCCTGTCCATTATGTAAGAGTGAAGTGTTTCAGAGTATTGTAGATAAGAATCATGGACGTGCTCTGTCTTCTCTCAAAGTTTATTGTACTAGGAAGGAGAAAGGTTGTACATGGGAAGGAGAACTTGGGAAATTAATCAGACATACTTCAGCTTACGGAGATTGTGAATATTCATTGGTGCCATGTACTCATCAATGTGGAGTAATAATGGTACGCTCTTCATTGAAAACACACGAGTCCATTTGTCTAAAACGACCTACTACATGTCAGTATTGTAATCACTATGTTTCCACATATGTAGAGGTCACTATCACGCATTACAATCAGTGTCCCGAAGTGGAGCTCCTGTGTGTAAACCGATGTGGAAAAAGTATTAAAAGAAAGAATCTATCAAAGCATAGTTCAACAACATGTCCCTTAAAAGTTGTAAAATGTGAGTATGTGCATTGTGGTTGCAGATGGACAGGACGACAGAAAGACAGTGTGAACCACATGAAAACAGGTAGCATTGACCATTCCAGGATCATAACCTTGTATTTCACAAAACAACTCCAAAAGCAACAAGAAATATCTAACAGTCTTTCTAAGGAATTAAAAAAGCAAGGAGATGAGATTAAACTTCTTAAAGAAACGGTTAAAAAACATGATCAAAGAATTAAATCAGTTTCTGGTGAACTAAGTAAAAGTAAAAAAAAACTTGCTCAGTTAACAGCACAAGTGTCATACAAAGCATCTCACAACAAACTATTAATGACCTCTTCACACGTTTCAGAAAACGTTCATTGTGATGATGAAGAGCAAAGACCAGATACATCACTATCCAGCTCACTATTACCAACGTTTGGCCCTCCAAAACAATGTAGAGTCTTTGTTCCTGTAAACCGGTCTCTAATAGCTACTGGAGGCATTGTTAAAAGCCCGACATTTCTTGTTGGTGATCCAGAGTATGCTATGCAGCTACATATATATCCAGGTGGATATGGTACAGGTAAAGGTTCTCATATCTCAATTTTACTACAACTGGTTCCAGCAGTGGGAGATGAGTTGAGGAAATGGCCTTATACAGGATCTGTGATAGTTGGAGTTTGTAGTGAGATGAATGGAGTATATGAATTTGAAATTCATTTTAACTCAAGTGTGCCATTAATTGCACGTCTTAGACCCAATGAAGTTATTTGTAACCCAGGAATTAGAATTGAGAGATTCATATCACATTCTGACGCTTTTGAGCAGAAAGCATTTGCTATTTTTTATATTGAGAATGCTCGTGATGTGATGGTAGCTTAAATACCGCATAAAGTGAATTATCAACACAATTACTCAATTGAGATACATGCAGACCTTTAAGCTTCTTATTTCAGAAATGAACTGTATATAAATCCTTAATTGTAGAGTTTAATAATGATGTGATTAGTGATGTGAATATAATTATAATGTATTTTCATTCCATACCACGATACAATATAAAATTTTCATTCCATAATGTGATATAATAATTATAATGTTTGTGTGTTTAGCAAAACCCGTTTTCTACATTTTATACCTAAATCAACATCCTAGCCAAGCCAAGCCAACACATTATTTGACTTCCAAGTTGCAGCATTTACTAATATATATAATTTACAACATATTAACACAATATGAATTACTCTGTTACTGTCAAGTTATTGAATGTAAACTTCTGGGACATGAAATAGAAGACTATCTCCAACTAAATATCTATCCTTCAATGCTTCCAATGGGATAAATTCTGGGATACCACACCCTTCCGATATATCATTCCATACATTGACACACCCAGCAACTGTATCATCAACAGCATCGTTATAATGTACTACCTGTTGATGGTAACCATGGTTATCACTCTGCTTCAAACGAATGATAATGAATCCACGAAAGGGCCATTTAAGGAGGTAATCTTTAGTACCTTTTGTGATATGAACAAAGACTGACAGGTATTTGCCTTTTGCTTCACCGTAGCCATTAGGATAAACTGATAAACAAAACCTATATCCTGGATTACCAGCATAAAAGAATGTACTGTAAGCATGAGTGCTGTATTCTTGTTTCAGTTTAAATTGTGATACTAGAAATGAAAAGTTTGTAACTATTTTTTTGCCACTCAGCTGGGAAGGATGCATTGAAGGAGTGCTGGTAACATGGGAGGGCATGTTAGTACCAATTGCTTCACCTGTGAATGTAGCAGCGAGCAAGTTAAATGTACAATCTAATTTACTCAGTGGATCTTTATAATGACACTCACCACATATCTCACAACGCATCCATTCACCATCGTCATCACTGTCATCATACTCATCACTATCTTCATATACATGTACTTGTTGGAACTCATCAAGTTTCTTTTCTTGCTCAAGTGTTTGTGTCTCCAAACCTTTAATTCTCAATTCCAATTGTGAAATGAAATTTTCTCGGCTCTTAGCAGCCTCAGATAGAGAACTCACTTTCTCTTCCAACAAAGCAATCGCAGCTTTCATAGTATCATGCTCGCTGGAGTTTTTCTTTAAGAGAAAATCAGCATGTTCTTGAAGCGAATCACACACATGTGGTTTCATATCTCGTCGAAGTCCCTGCCATTTGCATCCTAGTATTTCATAATCACAGTTGACTTCTTTCAGTAGACATTCTTGATTAACGTGATTATCTAATTGGCCACGTGGAACTTCCATGCCACAGTCGTTGATACAACTAATAGGGTATTTCGAACATTCTGGAGTGTGTTGAGATTCCATGATTTCAAATGTTGTAAAGCTCTGTTCACAGTAAGTACACATGGCTGGTCTTCTACAACATTGTAATTTCTTGTGATCTTCTAGCTTCATTCGTAAAATCATATCTCCACATTCTTGAGGGCATAGTAAGACAGTGAAATCACACTCATTTTCAATATGCTCCTGTAAAACACTAGGGTTACCGTCCCATTCACAACCAGCTAGCTTACGAGGACAAGAAACTTTGAGTGAATTTAGCATTCGTTGTAAGCCTTTATCAAACATGGTGTGAAAATCAGAATTACATAATGGACAAGGATTACCAGCTAGTCGAGAATTACACTTGCCACAGAAATGGTAACCACAGCAACTGGCGAGGTAAGGAGAGGTTAGTAGATCCAAACAAACAGGACATTCGATTTGTAGGCATTCCTGAGTTTTGTTGAGGAAAGTGAGTTCTTTAAATTCAATATTGTGTCCACATGCCATTTTAAAATAATTATGGTTCCTTTCTTGTCCGCGGTGTACGTAGTACGTACAAACGTATTTCCCGCCAAAGTTAACGCGGCTTCAAATTTGAATAATTATTAATTAATTGTTTATGTACATTTGTAAAACCATTTTGGAAACAAAAATTCTAATCATTGGAAAAAAAATATAAAGAAAATGAAGAAATTCGGCATGCAATAGTTTTATTCAATTAAAGGGAAACAAAAAGATATATTGAAGATTACATAAACAAATCCATTCCACCCGTCCCGGTTCCCATTCCAGTGCCTCCAGGCTGCTGAGGTGCCTGCTGCTGGCCAGGCTGCTGAAGAGAGGCCTGTTGAGGAATACCCATTCCTGCTCTTCCCATGGGCATTTGTTGATGCATTTGTCCTCCTTGAAGAGATTGAGAGTGACCAAACATTTGTCCTTGGTTGGGATATTGTTGACCTTGTGGTTGTTGCATGGGTCGAGGCTGCATGTGTGGCATATTCATTTGTTGGAGTCGTTGTTGTAACATCTATAAAACAATGATATAATTAACATTAATGTTTTAAAAAAGCTTTTATTTACAAAACATACAAAAATTTCAGACCTGCAAACTGTACCTGGCTCAGTAAACAGAAATTACAATATGTGCTTCCAAGTCAAGTCTCATTAGACTCATAGTTTTAAATGTATACTACTATAGTTATGGTAACATAGGCATCGGACTATAATATCTGGTATCTGCAGTATAGGCAAAAACTAAAGGTCATTCATGTTCACCTTGACCTCAGAAAAATGTTCATAACTTTAGTTTGGAAGGACCAATAATCTCTTTACCAACATCATTTTCATATAATCATCCTTCCCGTTCTTTTTTGTGTATGTCAAATTTCCATCAATTACTTCATTATTGAGTTACAGTATAATCATGTATTAACCTTATGACATTAAACTATACACTATATTACATATAAAATCATCACATCATAATTTTCAGATTGTCAGTGTTCTGCCCACACTGGTTGGCACTGGTCAGGAATAACCACCTCTCAGATAAATCAACCACCTCTCAGATATATAGGCTATTGAGACATAAACAGCAATGTAGAATCCAACTACCACTCTAAATATCCTGGGCAGAACACTGAATGTGAACAGATTTTAGTACAGGTACAACACTAGAAGTCAGTCCTTACTTGTCTGTGTTCAGGAGTTGCTTTCTCTAGCATTTGTTTAATGCGTTCAGTATGGGCCAAAACAGCTTGTCCTTGTGTGATCATAGGCATATTACCCATACTGCTGGTATGCATTAGAGGTCTCTGACCCTGCTGCTGCTGTTGTTGTTGCTGCTGTTGTTGGAGCTGTTGTTGTTGTTGCTGTATTTGTTGTTTTTGTTGTAGTAATTGATGTTGTTGTTGTAATTGTTGCTGCTGCTGTTGTTGTAATTGTAATTGTTGTTGTTGTTGTTGTTGTTGTTGTAATTGTAATTGTTGTTGTTGTTGTTGTTGTTGTTGTTGTTGTTGTTGTAATTGTTGTTGTTGCAGAGACTGTTGTACATGTGAATACGACTGTTGTGGAAGAACTGTATTAGACTGAGACCCCATTGTTGGATGACCATATGTCTGGGGAAAATAGAAACACACATGAAGTCATTAATTTAATTTTTACCTTGTATACCACCAATCAGATCACAGAAAAGTGGTCACATGATTAAATATTAAAATGCATATAGCACCACTTGTGCAATAAATAAGAAACGTATTGCATGTGTGCTTGCTGGAAGAATCTGATTGGCTGTTGTGAAAAGTAATAGCACCACACTTATGTGTTTTATAATTAAGGTTGTATGAAGGCGGGGTCTTCCTAGCATGAAATAATTAGAGTATATATGGTACTATACTAAAATATAGAAACCCCACCCCTAACTACATAGAATACCATATATACTCCAATTGAAGGCCCTAGGTTACAAATACACGTATTAGGAATTCTCCTTACAGTACAATACAAACACAAGTGAAACAAGTGCATTAAATTTTGAGTTAATGCACATGTTCATTGTGTGATTGAAAGCACTGAAAGGTGATGCCTGTAATCTTGTTGGTCAGAATTTAAAGAGGTTTCATATTATATAAGCTACGTGTTACTATTATATTACTTGTTGCTGTCCTGTAGTCTGTTGTCCCACAAACGGTTGCTGTGATGTTTGTGAAGAAACAAAAGAAGTCTGACCCATTAGCTGTCCGGACATCTGATTTAACACAGGAGCACTTGTATTAGCAACAAGATTTCCTTGAAGTGATGTGGGTAACACTCCACCTAGAGGGAGTTGTTGCTGAGACTGTTGTAGTATTGGTCCACTCATTGCTCCTGGAACAGGACCTCTTGGTTGCTAAGTTACATGTATGTGAGAATGATGGTGAATGTGTTATAATACTAGAGCTCAGAGCAGTGTTGTTAGTATGACAATAATGACTACTTTTAGTTATGATGACAGATTTTCTAATATTGCAGATTTTCAGTTATAGTTAATTAACTGAAATAGTTAACTAACTAAAAGTGTAATTATTGGCCATTTTAGTTAGTTATAGTTATATTACAATAGACTTGTAAT